>LQNS02277717.1:25844724-25877777 GCA_001587735.2 Parhyale hawaiensis | reverse complement strand
CTGAAAGTCCCATCCATCAGAAAACTCGGCACTATTTTCAACTGTTCGTAGGACTCTCTGGTGCATAGGGGAGTCTGCAGCCATATTGCTTGCTTAGAGAGCAGCGCAACCATCTCACCGTGCTTGCAGCGGATACACTGTCAAAACTCAAAACTGTCAGTCTGTCACGGCACTGCGTACATGCAGTGATGCACCGGCATCGCGCGTACACGATTACCATCACTTACCATCACCGAGAATGTCCAGGGTTCAGACTCGTGCTGCCCGGCCACACCAGTTCAGTGCATGCAAACTAATAGCTTTGGAAAGTTTGCCTCAGGAATTCGACGCACCACAAATGCACGTATCAGTATCAAGTTTTGTTTGTTTTGTCAACTCACATCTCTACGTACTAGTAAAAGCAAAGCTCTATTAACTGAATTTACACAAAGTCGTTCAAGAAACAACACAGAAGCAGGTAAAGATGCAGCCTCCGTCCACACAAGAGACACCGCAGGAACAATAGTTATCACCAGGACAACAATAACAACTCACTTAAAGTCATTGAGAGCTCTCCCACTTCTGTATTTTGCTTCCCAGCAACAGCTACTTTTCTTTCTCCTAACCTTCAGCTAGTAATTAGTTGCTAGAGCAAGTCAACACCACATCTGGGTGCACAAGCATGGTTAGTTAACGCCCTGGGCAGCGTGTGGGACTCACGTGCATCTATAGAGCGCTGCATTTGTGATGGAAAAAAACGGAAGAAGTCTACGGCCTCCTGCTTTTTCCTGTAATTGTGTTCGGGCTTCATACAGGTGGCGACAATATCTCGCCTTGGGTTTCCCTCTTACTTTTTTTACTTACTCTTACTTTTTTACGCTATCACGCCCATGCACAACAATCATTTTAACATCAGATGCGCAAAAACCGACTGAATTATCAATTTCAATATACTTTAGGCTATTTTTTCATTATGCGCTATGGATGTGCCATTGAGATACGCTATTTGAGCAATGAATTTCACGCTATTAAATCTTCTCAAATCCAACTTATCATCATAACTCACGAGTCGTGGTTTTGATTACCGGCAATATGACAGGATGGAATTACTCTCGTACAAACAGTTGCTCTGCAGCAGTATGTTATAGAAAATCATACCCCATGAGGGTCTACATGGGTTACACTTGCTTTATTATTACTATAAACCTTTTGGATATAAGGCTTTCCGTGTACCTTTTTTCCTTTTTTATTTTTTTCATTTAGCTTGCTAGCTTTTCACTTCCTTTCCGACTTACCACTTTACCTTTAAGCAATATATGTACAGCATATATAAAATTAAACAAACACGGCACCTTGCAATTTTCATGCTTTTTGTCAACAACGTAGAACCACTAGCTACAGCCTATTTACAAATCAGAAAATTCGTACCCAAAGAATTCTATTGTAGGCTCCCACCACCTTACCGCATTTCCCACCAATTGAGGAACGTTTCTGTAAACAAGAGGAAAACAGCCAACGCCCATACGGTGTTCCGACGCTCCCGACGTACATTGCCTTATCCAGCCAAGGTTTTTCTCAGTCGCATTTCGAAAGGCTGCCACTCTTGCCTAATTTGCTCAGCATTGCAATGTTGACGGGTGAAGCGAACCTGACGTGAATTTGAAATGGTTGGTTGCTGCGTGTACCTCAGGAGCTACGAGACGAGCTGGTGTACGTGCAATCTAAAGATCCGTACTGGTGGGTAATTATAAAGTAGTCAAGTGAAGTTATAATATAGGTGAAGTTGGGTAATGGTAGAGTAGTCAAGTGAGGTTAGCAAATCGCTAAGAATTAAACTTATGAGTTAGCATGAAGGTAAAGTAAAGCTGACTCCACGACGCAACCGGGAGCTCCATAGGTACTGGTTCGCGCAGCAGATACATGCGTCGGCCCAGAGGACTTCACGGCTGCAGTAACAACAGATTGTCAGAGCTACGAGCTGCCAGTGACGGAAGCTTCATGCGATGACTGTGACTTTTCCTCTTCCCCGACCATCCCCACTTCTGGATGAGGGCAGTACATCCGCAATAGCGTCTGGATAAAAAAAAAGCCGACTCACCAGAGCAAGGACAGCAAGAACTTACATGGCTGGCTAACAAGCTTTATCTCCCGTACTCGCGTCTAGCAGTCTGACACTCTAGCTTCCTCTTACCGTGAGTAATCTTAGTTGTGGCACTTGTAAAGGGAAACTCAACTTGATCGCACCCTCAACTGAGAAGCCCACACGCACTGGTTCGTGCTACAGATCTCGGCCAACTGTCCCCAGAGGAATAAGTACAGCTGCAGTTGACCAAGGGTCATCAAAAACTATTGCGTCATTCACGGAAGGATCAACGACCCGTGCTCTCCCTATCCTCCCCACCGCTGAGGAAGGTAAGTGCCCCCACGGCAACGGTGCATCCTTATCTCAGCTGAGTCGGTGCTCCCAGCGTCGCAAAAAGCTCTCATGCCTGGCTTAGCATCGATCCGATTACCGCTAGAGCATGAGTTCAGCACCCAAGGCTGTTGCTATTGCCGTAGGTATGTAGTAGCAGTCGTTGTGTGAGTTATTACCTCTTGTTACCGTGCAGTGAAAGAGAAGATCAGGTATAATTATGTTATTAGGTAATAGTTTTATGGGATCAAGTTATATTAGTAAATAGTACGGTCAGGGAGGGGGAGTCACATAGCGATAGTGTGATGGTAATGGCGGGGCGAAGAAATATCAAGTAATTTTAGTTAATGAGATGACAGGTTAACCTTAGTTGTAACAGGCCCCCCTAGCTCGATCGCTGCAAAGGCTTTTTACCCTAGCAATACATAAGGACAAGGAACCCTGGTAGGAAAATACCACAAGCCTGAAGTGAGGTGAGGCAGTGTTGGTGTAGGCCAGTAATGAACAGTAACTAGTTCAAAATATTGGACATGCTGGATTCTTGAGGGATAGGTTATGTGAGGTTATGATATTCGAGAAAGACAGAGCCATTTACTGCTCGTGAGGCCGTACACTGTTTTTGTGTTCTCTGGCATTAAGTTTAGTCCTTGCAGTGTCAGCTTTGCAGGCGTTTGGTTCAGTTATACTAGACCTTGTTGTGTTTGGGATACTTCATAGTAAATTTCTTATATTTTATCTCAACAGTTTTTGCTGATGATGGGTAGGACGCCCGAAACGTTTGATTTTAGTATACGATGATACGTACCGCTTTCCTGGTCCTCTCCTTCCTTGTGAACCTGCGATGTAGAAGAGTTTTAGATATAATTAACTTCACAACTTTATCAGCACTTATAACTTCGACACGTTTGCCTAACAATTAATCCTCAGTCTAAAGCATTAAGCCGGTGTTAGACTCTAATTGCGTTGGTTAAACCAAGACTACAAAATACAACTCCGGCGGAGACTTGCCATCCAATGTCCAGGCAAAATACATTGACAAACAATAACAATATCATAATGTCGATTAACAACGAAGATATTGGGTCACACTAGCAGTCCTCGTTCTTAGTGGTACCCGTATTTTGCAGTCTTTCATTTAGATCCAAAATTTTTTGTTCCAGGTATTAGAACTAAGTACTCCAGAATTTGCTTAATAAACTCTACGTTCCTGTCAACACTAGAGTCACTTTTTGGCGTAATCATCAAATGTTATGCATTTTTATGGAAATTTGGTTTACTTCATTTGACAAAATTATCATCTTTCAAGGTCTAAGCACGGTACTAACTGTGAAGTTTGTCCTTTTTCATATGTACTAAATATTGTCAATAAGAAACTGCAAACAATATATTTTGTTCCATATTGAGTGTCTTTTGTATTTTTTTACAATTTAAATACTGTTATTAAATATGGGAGCATTTCTTCACTCCATTTCATTTCTTCTGTAGCATTTCAGAGACTAACTGCGTATAAGTCAAGCCCTGTTACTTAGGCCCTTTTCTCATCACAGATCTTCATTCTAAGAACTGACCCATGAATTATATAAAGAACTAACTGTATTTATTATTTCTATATCTTTGTTTGGCGGCGGCAGCCTGCGCAGCCAATAGCTTTGGTATTCCATAGGCGATGGCCTCCAATAAACGCTCCATAAAAGCCCAGTTTACGTCAGTGACCACAGGGCCTCTTCGGGACTGTTGATGACCTCTGCGCTCAGTGGCTGCTTGGGGATGACCTCAGCCCTCTGTGAGTGCTTAGGGATGACCTCAAACCATTGTTAGTGTGCTTTGATTAATGGTGCACTTCAATTTTACCCAAAACATGAATTAAATTTATGTTATCGAGAAAAGTATCCGATTTCTTTGCCTGACGTATCAGTAGCTAGTCCAAAAGTCTGATTGCAGGTGTTCATTGTTTGAAGTAAGAAGACACGTGGACAAGTCCAATAATACATCATAGTATGTACTGTACAAACTACATTGCTCCACATTGTATGAGAGTAACACTAGTGTTCTTCAGTTGCACGTACAGACACAAGGTTAATGAGCCGGATATTCATGACAAAAATGTTTCAGTTGCAAGAATTTGAAATGCCATACGGGTTGGGTGAAAAAACAAACGAGACATTCAATTGTGATAAAGTGTCCAACAGTTTCAGTAGCTTCCAAAATTGACAATCAGCTAATCTTTAGAATAAAATAAAAAATTATATGTATAATTCTCAAAATGCGATGTTTCCTTGCCTCAAAATACACGGTAAAACATGCATACAGGAGACTACGGGCATGCCGTGACGCTTCAGGAAGTGAGGCGAAAAGAGATTGACTTCAATTTTCAAAATTGTCCCTCCTATACATATTGCAGTGTCCATCCTATATATAGTGCAGGTGCAGTCTCCATCCTAATTCAGGACAGCTACACGAAGGAGTCTAAAAAGGTGACGCAGTTAAGAGCAGCACTGGTAGTCTTACAAAGTTTGAAACTTCTATACCAAGAAAGGAGAGTTCTTAATAGCTGCTAGGTTTCAGTTTAGGTTATGTTAGTTAATGACATAAAAAGAACCGAAAGGAAGTTCTTCGACTTCGAGTTGACCAGTGTTGACAAGTGATACAGAGAGAACCGCAATGTATTTTACTTAGACCATATCTCACTGTGCTTGTAATTGACGAATATTTAACGGAAGTGTGAAAAAAACGAAACCGAAAGACTGCATGTGCGCCAGCTTTTTTAAAGGATACAAAGAAGACCAAAGACAGTGTTCAAAACGAATCATCTTTTGCAATGGACAGCGCTAGTCTTATTACATTTTCCTTAAATATGCACGAAAAAGACTACATGCATGCCTGTCTGTCTCAAGAAGAGACTCAAAAAAAAGACCACCGAAATTCAAAAAAGACGATGGGGCCGATCGAGGGTGTGGTGCCATCCTCTGCTTTTTATGACACGTTAGGTGCAGCACAAGGGCACTCCTGAGACAATCGACTCGTCTTTGGATTATAGAAGCAAACTGATTTGCCGCCTTTAGTATGATAACGGTTATAGGCTTTGCTAGCAGCCATTCAGGAGAAAGAACGAGGAGTGTTTGCTCAGCGACATTCCAGGGGCTGTTAACGCCAATAGCCGAATAGGCGACTCCAAGTTTGAACTTTATCTTTGGCGCATAGGCAGCGCCCTATGTGGCGCATACGTGTAATGAAGTGTTTATCAGAAGTGAACGATATACTATGGTCTATATAAGACATGAAGAAGCAAGCAACTGCGCCGTGATTTGCATTTAACAATGCACTTAGGCTGTAAGATAAATTGAATTACCTGGTGTGGTAGGAGCAGTTCTAAGCAGCATCGAAGGCTGGAAACGTTTCTGCACGTAAAGATAAAGTTAAGAGTCCACTTGATGACAGATCCCACTTGGTATATCCACATGCTCTTTCCCGTGGTGCAGATAGATAGAAGTGCACGGCTGCAACCGAGCACAGATTGCCTGAGCTATGACGTCAGTGCCGGAAGTCTCATGCGACAACCTGTCGGGTCTAATGCTCGTCTGGCACTCCAACATCTGGCCACTACGGACATTCACAAAGGAATTTTTCGAACGTAATTAATTGGTAGCCACTCTACCCGTAATACCATGTCACTTTCTCCAATTTTACCAGAGTATGTAATGATGCGTTTAGACATCGCAAGGATACTAACATTTTGGAGAGAACTGAATTGAAACGCATAGTACAAGCTTAATAGAGCTGAACAGACGCACGTACAGTATATAACCTTCATGTAGGACCTAAAAAGCGCAAAGCAAAGGTAGTGAATAAACTGAATTTTCTTGGCATCGCTAATTCACCTATGCATTTATTATCAGAAAACCGAAAGTCCTGTTGTTTTGACAAGCACAACTAGTGGCGCTAACATCACTCTCATTGTACAAATCAAGTTGTGATGTTGGTCACTGCAATTTTTTTTGTAGCACGTACGTATTTACTCGCGTGCTTACGACACCGCAGGCATTTTGTATTAGGCGAACGTAACTATTGAAGCGAAGCATTTAGCAGCTATGTAATATTAATCAGCGTAGGAGCGCGTCTGCATCCGATCATCAAACAAACAGCTATTGTCATTTCACTAGCAAATTACGCCAGCTAGCGATAGTCCAAATGTAGAAATGAAGACTTTAGCAGCTTGATTTTAATCAGTATAGGTGAGCGTCTACATCCGGTCCTCATACCAGCAGCTCTACATAGTTACTTCAGTATCTAATTGCGCTAACGATATTCCAAATGTACAAACGAATCATTTAGCGGCTATAAGACGTTGCTCTGTACAATTGTGTCAGAGGCAAAGCAGCCCGATTGTGCTTTAATGACGCCTCAACTCAGGGGCTCAGATGTGGCAAGTTTAGAGAAAAGCTGGTTTGTGAGAGCGGATTTGGGGAGGCTGCGAGCGTGATATAGAACAAAGAATTTCTCGGCAGCCTTGAACAATACAAAAGCATCTGGGGAACAATGGAAACAAAGCCTTGTTTGGGAAACCGTCTGCGCGTGATAGCAGGCTCACTGAGCAAACATCATACATTGTGTAACTACTCATTTTTTTTCCATGGGAAGTAGTAATATCGCAGGCTAATACTTTTTGAAATGACGAAGTGCATTTGCAGAAACCAGAATATGCTGTAACTCTGCAGCATCAGAAGTAATAAAAATAGTTTATTTTTTAAGCATAGAAACTGTGATGATCAGTAGAAGCGACTTACTATTTTCCTTTTAGAAAAAGAAGTATCAGTCTGGGGTGTGAATCACAAACATTTGCTCAATAACAACACACATCTACAACATTAGGAGAACATTCATTCAACGTAAGGTAGATGCTTTTTCAGGTACCTCAAACACTCTCATGCATACCAATCATCTTTCCCTATCTCCTTGTCACTGATGCGGTTGAAAATGAAATACGTGATATTTTTGTACTGTTATCAGGGCTATGAAGGAAGAAATTATGAACTCGTAACAGTTAATGACTTGTTGAGAATGTATATGAAGGTCAGCTGAAAAGTATGCAGTGATGGACGGTTCCATATATCTTGGACCTTGTGAATCTTCGGACAGAATCCAGGGGATGTTCTCCTCATCACCTCCTGAGTGTGAAATCACGATACTGTTTTTTCTTTCTGTTGGGTCGCAGCTAGCGACCAAACAGAAGAGCCAGCAGCAAATTGTGTTGGGTGCAGAAGGATTTAGAAATTTGTGACCAACGGATAATTTCAAGTAACCAACGTGTTACTCTCCTTAGGAATGAGCTGCTATCAGAGGTGAGCACCTGCGGCCAAGCCCCAACAGTGAAAAAAAGCTGAAAGTTTGAGATCTCCGGTAATATTTTACTGCTGTCACTGAGCTACAAACGGACGCAATTGAGAGACAGCCCATGGACCTACATTTCCATGACGTGAAAAAAATATCGTTAACGTCAACATTTTACCTTCTTGGGCTTTTCTTCTCCTGTTCCTTGTTTCCAGTTTGATAAACAAAGGATGACGTGTTGGAACTTCTTTTTAGTGTGTTCAAAATCCCAGCCTATGGGAGCAGATCCAGCAAGGATTTCCTAACACGCTGATCTGGATTGAGCTATAAAAGGCCCTCAGGACCCACAGGCCGCACGCCTCCTGATCCTTGAATGCAAGCAATAAGTGTCAAAAAGTCTTCAGTGACCACTCAGCTGACCATTGTCCGAATGAACGCCGTCAAATTATTTCCTTTTGGAGGCGCTGAACTCCCCAAATTGACTAGGCTTTGTGACATTACCATCCGTAGGGTGCCAGCCTGATGCGACCCCGCCACTTTGGAGGAGCCGCCTACAGCCAGGGTGTCAAGGAGCCGGTTGTAGACTCCCTGAGGCTGTTGTACAAGTTGAAGAATGCGCAGATATCAATAGTAACTTGTACCACATTACATGCTGATGCTGACCTTACCACTTCGGGCGAGTCGCATGGTTAGGGAGTCCACGGAAACCGCCGACATCCTCCTGCTTACGTGGATGTTAAAGAACATCAGAAATTTGTGGTGACTTGTGCCACATTAGTTGTATGACATCGGCCTATTTAATCACTTTGAAGCGTCATCGAGTTTGGGTGTAAGCAGAGATTAAAGAGACATAATATGTGTAAGTGCTGAAGCTGAGAATGCCTATATGCTAGCTACCCTAATGCAGTTTTTGGCTACCCTGTAAACTGTTTTACTACTTTAACTTCTTGGGTTACCGACAATCTGGACTTGGTTGTGTCGCGTGACGATCCTGACGCCAAGTTCGCTGTTATGGAGACGGCGAGTAGTCAGGATGTAAACGGAGACTGACTGAACCCACATGCCTATATTGCAGCTGTTTGTTATAACTCGTGCTAGATGCTACATGGCTCCACCACTACGAAGATACCTCCTACATCAGGGTGAACTCACTGCTTTTAAAGCTGGTGTGATACGAGGCAGATCTTCAACCCTCAGCACACTTTAATGCATCAGTTCTAATCAACAAAGTGCATAGCGAGTAGCTGAAAGTTTCGTGTGACTAATTGCTTTCAGAAATCTTTGATCACTATTAGTGATTAAAAATTATGCATCTCACATTTGAGAAAACATTTTAAAAACACCTTGACAATTTTTCCAATTTCCGCACGTTCTCCAGGCGTTTTTTTTGCATTCCATCACTGCTTTACCGTGCCAGCTATATATTAAATGATACATTCGAAGGTTGGTTGTATCGCCCAATCGGCTGGATAAAAAAGTACTTTCTTAATATTCTATTATTCCAAACGTGCAACTGACCTGAAAAGTCGTCGCATGTTGGAGATACCACCAAATGATTTATATTTCTAACATCGGATCACATCTCGACAGTTTCAAGATAAAATTCATTTCTCAAGAGAAGCCAAGACGAAATCGGAGCGTCTCACTCATCTCGCCATCTATCCATATAAATAATGTATTACGGAGCTGTCCCCTCACGGAACGCAATTCTTCGATCGAATTCTTCTGCAGGTCTCCGGCCGGCAGCTCGGAGCGGTCAGTCTCTTATTTGGAGCAATCCGCGGATGCGGACTATCTCGCGGCCACGCCGCACGCCCTTCCGTATTGACTGCATCGCCTACAGTGGGGCCAGCTACATGGGCTAGATCCCGAAAGCCTCTTGAATCGGATGTAACAACAATACAGTGGGGCTGGTACTGACTTCGGGGATACGCCAGCGAAGTCCAAGTGGCGCTGTAGAATGTAGTGGTGGACCCTCTGTCCTCGTCAATTGCATCAAAAACAGTACGACCGTCACTGAGGTCCAGACCGCGTTCTACAAGCCACTCGATGTGTGCAGAGATAACTTAAGATCGAACCTCAAAGTTTCTCCAGTTAGAAATCTTTCAGGCTTCTTCACAAAATAAGCTAAGACTCACTAATGTAATCTCAAGCAATTTTTAGCCATTTAGTGCTCCAGTGTTTCAGTGACTGAGCCATGAATAAACTGCAACTTTGGAAATACGGTCACAGACAAAACATAAAACCAAAACTTGCACACGTAGTCGCAACGTTGACTGAAATAACGTCTAAAAGTGTATGTTTGCAATAATGATAATAATAACAACAACAAAAGCCTAAATTTTTTTAGTTAAAGTAAATGTAAATAGAAGTCTGCACTCTAGTGCTGCTTTGAAATATTGATACAAATGTATATACAAAACATATACTACCGGTCTTTCATGCTTCTGTAGTCTCAGTGTGGAAAGAATGGTTAACACAAATGTATATACACAGTTATATACACAATAAAAAACTAATATTCTCCTGTATACAGTCAGTGGTAGTCGCAGTGTGAACAGAACTGCAGTCTTTCGAAGTTCAAATCGATCGGTCTTATCGTGGAGAAGCTGCCGCCTTCAACTGACCACGCAGCTATCCTCACAACACCTATTCTTTATTTGGGGCTTTTATTCGGGTTTTATTTTATTTATTCAGTTGGAAAAAGAGTCTAGGATTTGTGTCCATTTCTTATTTAGATTGAGGCGGGCCGGCACGAAAGTTGGAACTGCTTTGGACGCGTGGTAGCTGCGGGCAGAAAATTTGAGACGATCAACTTTGCGATGAAATTTGGGAGACTATTGGTTTCGTTTTTGGAAATGTTCTGGGACATATATCGTTAGTGTGTTTGGAGACTGGTGAGATGATGGCTCATAATACCCTACACTAAGGGTAAGGTAAATACTTAGCAGGGCAGTAATCATCAGTGTGCAAATGTTTTCAGAAATCTAAATGCTGTGATACACTTTTTTGTTTAACGAAGCTATGCTACAGAAGATGGGAGGTTTCAGTAAGGTTAAATTAAGACGGACGGATTAAATATATATGTATATATTTAGGCCTAGATAACTTTTTTAGTTCGCACATTCAACATCTATGTATAGTCAGACCTGTACGAACAGGTGATGAATGCTGGATAATTCTTAATTTTAAGAAGTTTCAAAAGGCACGGCTCTCATTTTTATGAGAATCTTGCTCTCATGGTTGACTTTTGATTCTTGCGAACAAAAGTGAGAGTTTCAGCACTTCTTCAGAAGCAACCATCAAAACAGCCCTGAAAATTTGGCAGGTTTTATAGTGATTTCTTTTCTAGACAAATGCAAGAATTTACAGGCTAACTCAGTAACAAGAATTATAGATACTGAGTTCAACAATTGAAATTTTTATACTTCCGTTTTGCGCTTGTTGGACTGTCAAACCTTTAAATAACATCAGAGTCAGAATCGACTCAAAGTACTTAGAATAAGAATGGCACAACGTTAATTAGAATTAGAAGTGGCACAATATTAATTGGAATTAGAAGTGAAACAGCTTTGTTTAGAATTAGAATCAGTCAGGTTCTGTATGGTGAAACGGTACAGCTGTTCTTTCTTAGACAAGGTTCATGTGGCGTACACACGGTCGAGCCCTAACAGATTTACCGGCTGACCCAGCAGTTCAAACCATAAAGTAGCGTCTCAGGCACTTCATACCTGAGCTGAGCGTTCGTTGCACCACATGTTCATCAAGTTTAATTGAGGCGTCAATTAAACGATACTAAATATCGTGGAAACGACTTACGTGTGTCACGGAGTGTGATGGCCAGAGTTGGTTGTGGAGTTTGATGGTGGGTACCCTGTCCCAAACTTAATCGATTTTAGAGTAACACTGGAAACTCTTTCAATTAGTCATTGGGGCGTTCAAATTTAAAGTCATGGAAAATTTGAGCTGATTAGCTTGGATTACCTTTCATGTCAGTTCCCTCTCACCTGCTTTGCGTCGTACATAGAGAGCCGAGCATCGGAGTCAGCTTCACGCATTTTTCCTTTACAGAATCTATTGTATTCTTTCCAAAATAAGATAGGTAGGCACCTGCCACTACTTTGTGACAGCCAGCCAAAGTTTAAAAAGGCTGTAATTGAAGCAGGATTCTGCACGCCACTGTGGACCAGGCATATGGCTGCTGTGAACGCCAACGGGTTCTGGTCGTAAAACTTAGCCTGCTGGAGTTACGGTTTAGCTGATGCTGAGTCTTAACCACCCAAGACCGTGCAAGTTTTTGCCGTACGAATACGCAGCCGGGAATTTGAAGACCAAATTGATATTTTAAAAAAATTAGCGATACATTTATTTACTCATGCATGCGTAATGGAATAACAGGAATCTATGTTAACTGTTCACCGGGAGAGTGATCGTATATGTCTACTTCCATTATGAATTACTTATGAAACTGTTTTTCAGTGTCGCTGTAAAGACTTGAGCATGAAAACACTATTACTTGTGCGAGACACATATCATGATTTATTAATTAATTAATAAATTTAAACAATGGAGTGAGACTGTCAAACCCGATAATTGTTTTTGTTATTCTAGCGTTAGCAAAAAATACATCAACAAATATTTGTGTGTATACTGTATATATAAAACATACATCAAATTGTGAAAGCGTGAGGTACTCCATGAATTCTATGTCATCAAGAATGACAGCGACTTAAATTAAGAATTATCGCAAAAACAGTCAACCTTAAAGGTACATCACCGGTCTTATAAGCTAAGGCAATCCTTAAGGTTATTTAAATGTTCAGTAAAACGTGCATCGTACAAGGACGAGTAAAGATTGTGGCTTTTGTAACCTGGCTTTAAGATAGTATAAGTGTACTTTGAACATGTAGAAATAAACATACTCTGTAGCCTTATCGGTATTATGATCCTCACTGCAGCTATTGATATCGTCAAAACCTTTATCTCTGGCAATATTTCATCTCATAACGGTGGGCGACCGACCAGGGTTTCGCTTTCTCTGCTGCCAAGGCCTCTGCCCTTCTCATCAAGCGAGTCAGACTTGCAATGTCACCTGATCTCACTTTAAACGGACAACAGATAAACTATCGTGAAGAGGTGAAATTTCTAGGAATGATGACAGATAGAAGACTGTCATGGAAACCACACATCCAGATGTTGAGAGCGTAATGCTTGCGTAGGCTCAACCTACTCAACACTTGACACTGTCGAGATGCGCCGACCGGCAAACCCTTTTATACTCTGCATCAAACCCTTGTAGGCTTTAGACTAGAGTATGGCTGTGTTGTATATCAGTCCGCGAGGACTTCCGTCCTAAAGCGACTGAACGCTGTACATAATGCAGCACTAAGGCTTTGCGCCGGAGCCTTCCATATATCACCCATATTAAGTCTTCTCGCTGGCGAGCCCAGCCTGAAGCTGCGCAACTTACCTATCAGTACCTAGCCCGCTTGGAACAAGTTCCTCGATCCCCGGCCTGGAACAGTGTATGCCGAGACCGAGAAGAGGGAGCTGAATTTCCGTACAAACTTCCCTCGTCCAACGACTACGACTCTCTTTCATAACGGAATTCGAGCCCTTTAACGTGGCTCCGCTCCTGTTCAGAGACCAACCAGCCTGGCGCATACCAGGCTCTCAACTGGGAGACCGAGTTGGATGCGCAGCCACTACAACCGATGAAACTAGAGCATGCCGGCTGTTGCCGGAGACCTCGGCTTTCACCACCGAGCTGTTCCGCGTGCACGCAACGCTGCTCCTCATTAGAGACAGCGATGAGAGCAACTTTATAATATTCTCTGACTCACTGAGTGTAGTATAGGCTATTATGCATTCGACAATATCCACCCCGTCGTCAACCGAATGCTAACTATGATACAACATTTACAACAGACTGGAAAATCAGTGTGTATTTGTCGGGTGCCTGGCCATTTCGACGTCGCGGGCAACAAGCTCGATGATAAGGAGTCGAGGCAAGTGGCCCTGTCGGATATGCCCATGGCAAACTGCACAGATCCCTGCCGAAACTATTACCCACTAAGCTAGTGAAACCTGCGCCAGGTGTGGCAGTCGCAGTATCTGACCCAAAGAAATAACAAGTTACGAGAAATCGTGGAAACCGTCCGACAGTGGAACTCGTCAAATAGCGACGACCGCCGAATGGACGTCGTACTGTGCCGCCTGCGTATTGGGCACACGAGACTTACTCATGACTAGCTGCGGACGAGGCACCCGCAACCCTATTGTGACGACTGCCTTGTACCCCTCACCGGCTTACATTAGATGGCTGAGTGCCCTACCTTCTCCAACGAGTGGAGGGATTGTTATCCGGACTTTTATGGACTGGATGTTGACTCCATACTCCGGGAATGCTAGCTGAGGGACCTCGCGGCCAATTTAATAGAAATGCCTTTAAGACTTTCCTCATCAGATGTGACCTTTATAAAAAAAACTGTGATGAGCTCATCCCAATAGATACCACCATCAACTATGACTCTATCCTCTCCTTTGCGAAGTACATATACTATATGTGAACTTAATGGTAATTCCCTTCTTACAGTAACCTTCTAATATAAAGTTAGACAGCTTCCGCACCCTAACGGCGCAGGAGCCTTTGTTAAGTCACAGGAATAGTTCGGCGCGATATAGGCTTAATGCCACTGAAGTGCTAGGAAAACTTCTACTACTACTTGTTACAGCTAATTATAATTATATTGGTAAGTATCGCTATCATAAGCATCTATCATTATCAACAGAGGAAAATGATCATGACGTAATTTTTCACGTTTTGCTTGTTGTGGTCAGAGCAAGAAGAATACGAATGCTAATTATACTAAATATGTTGATAAAACTCTAAGCTCAGGACTTCCTGCTCCATGCCTCCTTTATTGTGGACTTTCGTATAGCTCACATTACAGAAATGTAACCCAAAAATTCCACTAAACACACTTGGTCAGAAGCACCACAAACCTAGTCCACTGTACCTACGAACTATAGCACACATTTGTAAACCTTTTATTTTAACGTTCAAAATGATTTTCGTCAGGCTTATACGCATTACCTAGGTAGATCTCCGCCAAATAGCACTGCAGTACACGCGCACTCACTCTTCCCGGCTCTGGAAATTTCTTCGAGCAGCTGAGTGGCACTGGCTGCTGCATCCCTGTCCGGCGACCTCCTCACTGAGCGAAAGGTGGCTTCTCCAATAAACGCAAATGACATAAAGTTTTCACCGAATTCTCTCCTCTGGCCGGCCTTCGGGGTCCGAATTAGATTTGAATGCGGCGGAAGCCGTCCCACGGAGCTGCTACAGCCGCACTTTACGGCGGATTACCTTTACGGACGAGGCCGGTGCTGCCTGGAGTCTCGCCCTGGAGTCTTGGTGAGGGCGAATCCCTTTTTTTTTGCCAACCATGGTGCGAGTAGCTACCGTACACCTGAGCGGTGCTAGTTGCTAGTTGCCTTGCCTAGACTATAGTGCAAAGGAAATGCCTCTATTTCTGTCAAATATCACAGCAGTAATTGTCACGCAACTGTGGTGGCTGAGCACAGGCGGGGTGACGTGAAAAACTTCGCCTGGATCTCTCCAGAAGACGCTCAAGATGACAAAAGATAAGGTGATGGGTAGAAAGCGTTGTTCGCAGTGGTATTGTAGCCATTGTGCATTTAAGGTTTGCACTGGAAGGCCTGCTCCTTGGTTGTTACGTGAGTGAGCAAAGCAAGGTTTTTTTTTCGGTAATTAAGTCGAAACATTCTTTACTGTTAGTGTATGTAGCTATTTATGCGTGCAGCTTCGGCAGAGAGAGATAAAAAATCCTCTTTTGGACACCGATTATGTCTACTGAAAATCCAAAGTTTGTACTTCAAAGCATTAGTCTTACAAAATAGCGACTTCTTTCTGTCTCCGAATTCAACCAGGGTGTGCAGAAGCAAATTTCTTAGAACTTCTAACCATGTGTCTGCATAACTAAACCTCTCTGGAAACCCACGTAGAAAACAAAAAACTTTTTAATTATAATCAGGATCATACGATAGCGCCAGTGTGCAAGGTAGCGAAGTACCCAAATAGGACGATGGATGCAGATGATCAACACGCAGAAGATCTCCAGCTCCCCCGTGCAACAAGTCGCGGCTCTAAGGTCAAGCTTCCAATTTCTCGTCGATCAGAGATCGTATTTGCCAAGCGCGAGCCTTAGGGTGCGAGCTCAATGTCTCTGTTTGTCGGCGATGACTTCAAAGCCGCGCTCTAAGAGGTGCAAAGTCTGCAGCGCTTTCGGCTCAGTCTTCACGAAAAAAAAGAGTCGTCAGCAGAGCGTCAATTTTCTTAGCATCGGCTGCTGAAGTAGCGAAAATGAATAATATATATAAAATAAACGGTGCAGTTTTATAATGGCTCTGCACATACTTTTTTAGAAGAAGAAGAAGATTCAAATCCTCAGATTTTCTTTAATTATGCTCTTATGTGTATCTACGTAATATACCAGTCATGCCTATAATAGTATATCAGTGAACAAGAGTTTTGCAAAATCTGGGTTTACCGAGTAGGAACTGTCCTTTATTCTGGGAATATGCCCACACTTTAACATTAAGGTACAATAGAATATAAAAGAAGCGCAATTCTTGTGAATTGGAAGTTTTACAGAGGGTGTGTAATTCCTAAAAAATTTTTTCTTTCACACGAAATCTCAAATAGGCTGGCAACAACTTAAGATTTTGAATATCGTAGCTGCTACTTACAGTAACATAAAAAAGTATTGGCTAAATACAATATATTTTAGTCTTGTATGAAACACTTTATATTTCTTAGCTTTTCATTATTACACTTTAGTATTGCACCACAAAATACTCATATAAAAAACACATATTCAACAGTAGATACAAAAATATAAAGCTCAAATGTTTTACATAACAGCACATATACTTTGTTCTAAACCATCCACATAACTGACGTGTAATAGCTGCTATAGAATCGCTGTGCACGATTGCTGAAATCCTCTATTGTATTTACAGAAAAATTGACCCACTTTCCATCGAGAATTCTTCCAGATTTTTAATATTATGTGAATTCCCTGAAAAAATTTTCCTCTTTAAACGCCTTCACGCCAGCTGTATACATGTCATTTAATTGAATATTTATGTTTTTTTAAGTTTAAGTGTTCTGAGCATTCTTTTCTCATTACCTATAGAAC
This sequence comes from Parhyale hawaiensis, assembly GCA_001587735.2. Taxonomy (NCBI): domain Eukaryota; kingdom Metazoa; phylum Arthropoda; class Malacostraca; order Amphipoda; family Hyalidae; genus Parhyale; species Parhyale hawaiensis. The sequence continues at coordinate 25,860,833 of LQNS02277717.1, read as the reverse complement.
GCTTCATTTTGAGCTACCTGACAGTATAAGATCTAGCTGTAAATTGGAAAAAACTATTGAATTGAGTTCAGTATTTAATGTGGCCAAATGCTTCACTCCGGCGTAAAAGGATAAAATGTTTTCAAACGTTTTGTATTGGATGGAGAAGTTGAGACTAAACTATACCTTCGTCCCATAAACTATACCTATCTTGAATACCTTGAAGACACTTCGGACTAGATCCAGGTGGCGCTGTTCACGCCACCCATCTTATGCAGAAGTAACACTGCAGTCCGTGACCAGTTGTAGGGCTGCTAGTGAGTTACCGCCACACTGCACGTAATTAACCGCGTACGGCTTTAGGTCTAGCACCTTCCGTAAGTATGCGTCCAGTTTCAAAACCAGTCAAGCTTTTAAGATAGTTTTGTGGCTACTGCGTCGATACCATTTCTGATCGGAACTCTCACTTCACAAGTGCAATCTGTAGGGTTTGAGTAGCTCGTAAGATTCTGACTATTGACGTTTATAGTGATATGTACTAGAATTTCTCAAGCATACAGTATATGATTGCGAAAAAACCGTCGAATTTTCGTTGAATTGAGTAGATTAAAATATTATTCTTGAAGGTGGGAAAGATTTTCCTGGCAGTTTAATTCTTGCAGACCTCAAATTTAGCAGTGAACGATCTCTGAATAGCCTCAAGACGCTCTTTGTCTTGCCGACTACTCGGTATCCAAATATGTAAATAGTACTCTCTCCTCTCTCGGCAGTAAATACCAATTGTTTCCACACTGTATGTATTACGCCCGCCTTTCGTCAAGAGAAACTCTGGGAAACCCATCCACTCTATTTATTGCTAATGGTAACAGCTCAAGCCAAGTGAACCTCAAAAGTGGCATTGTACTGCATTCGCACCTCAAGAACTGTTTTAATTTTGCTGCTTTCGATTTCGCTCCCAGCATTCTTCAGGTAGAATGTTAATTCAAAAAAGGAATGTGTTTTTCCTAATCGGAAAAGTTCAAATTTTTCTTTATTCAAGGTCACATTATCTGATAACCAGAGAAAGATGTTAGATAAATATAACTGCACATAGATTTCATTACTAACAAGCAAATTTTTTTAGTTGCGTTGACAGTGAGTTGTGAATCATTATGATGTTACCGAAAGTCTTATCTAGAGACCCAAAGAACTGCAAGATTTAAGATATTTTTAAAAGTGTTTCTCGATACATACTGCCATCCATCCTCATTCTGATGATTCCTATTTGACCCGTGCTATTTGATAAAAAATAACTTATATCATAGTAATACTACCGCCTAATATTGTAGTGACATTGAATTTTTTGTACGTGTTTTTTCCGTGCCTTATTCCTTCTAACCTGTTTTGTAACGAAAAAGGTAAATTTTTATGTCATCTGACAGTGTGATTATGTTTCAAAACTTTATGCTCATTTTCCTTAGCTTCAACCAAGTTCAAAAGGTCTTTACCATGAGTGGGCTTTAGTAATAGATGATTTGGACTGAAGGTTGATTCTCCCGTAATTGCCTCATCGCTTACTTCAATCGCCGCTTCTTTGAAATCCTTCTGAATTTTATGATGTGTTAAGAAAGAATTCTTCTTTACCTTTTCTTGATTTTCACAAATGTTTTTGGTTATCCATTATTTTTGGTTTTTGTCAATTTAGAAATGCAATAAGTATTTCCTTGTTCCTAATAACATTTCTAAGTTTCTAACATCAGTTTTCAGATCCTTGGATATATTCCAATAATAATCATAATCATTACTTTCATGATGATCAGTGATGTATTTGAGCAATTCCTAGAATGAGTCCTATTTACCCATGTTCATGTTGCAGTATCGGTATTAAGAACAAGCAAAAGGCATTATCATTTCGTCAAGTTCGATCTAAGGGTATTTCAGAAGATCAATTGCAGTACCTAGTGCATATTATTGAAACATTCAATGCTTATGAATTTTTCACGCAAAACCAAAATTGAGATATTACAAGGATAGTAATGAAGCTGTTGAGTATCCGATGGTGTATTTCTTAGATAATGCTGATCTGAGCCAGTGTTTTGACAGTTTAATTCTTACAGTGCTAGGATATTAAGGCGTGAAGCTCGCAAACACTAAATAGTTCCTGGGATCGCCTTTATCCCAGACAAGTGAATTCTTACGGTGTTTGGCTTTGCTGAATCAGCATGTCTGGTATTCAAACGCTATTACGTGGGTACTGACTCTCAATGCATAAAATGTAGATGATCGGGTTGGTGCAGTTGCTGCATGAGATTTCCGTCTCTGACGCCGTAACTGACAATATGTGGCCGACAACCAATACACATCTATTTCCAACATGTACCAGTCCATGTACAGTTCGCAGTTGGCAGTTGACTTTCCCGTTTCCTTTACATTGATCCGCGTAATATATCAATCATACTTCTAACTCTTCATTAAGCAGAAGTACAAAATTCCGTTACAGGACTGAGAAAACTTTGTACATCTGGGATACTTGAATCAACACGTTCTTAATACCAATTACCTCACTATTATATTTCAGATGGTAATCAACATTTAAAGCAGGTCAAGTACTGGGGAGACGCAAAATGCGTAGAACAAATAATTAATGGTACCGGATACCGTATCGTACCGTCCAGATGGACCGATCGATCACCGTCAAAAGCAACGACCAAAATAAGAGCGAAACCCAAACTTTTTACTTCTTTTCAAAGTTTGCGTTGAAGAGTGTGAGAAAAACACAAATGTCAAACGCGTAAGATATTCCTCCAGTCTCGTCGCTTCCTCATAGCAAGCCAGACAATAATATTTTGATCCATGGAGCATGCAACGCATAATAATTTGCCAGACGAGCTCCAGACCTTCCTGGAAAACATGGTTGTCAAGTCTGCTTGTGATGACGAGCGAAGAGCCCGTAATGAGGTGTATTGAGTAGCACAGGCATGGACATTCGATTGCAATGTGCATATATCGTCGACCTTACCATTGAAAGATGGGAATTTCCGAGAAAATATAGTGTAGGGAGCGTGTGAATAGCTAGCTGCTTGCATGATTTCTGCAGCCTTCAGACAGGGAGTGCAAATGATATGTTGCATGCTGCAGCTGACGCCTTCCAGAGGACCGTCTGGAGAATATGGCAACTTAGAGTGCTTGCTGGCATTGCAAGTGTCTCGTAGGTTTTTAATTTTATTTTCTTCTTTGAGGTGCTTGCTGGCGCTCAGCGGGATGCTAGCTACGCGTTTTGATTTTTGACTTTATATATATAATGATTACAGACTTTACGCCTGGTTTCTATTATGGTTACTAGGATTTATTAATTTATTTATTTACTAACTAGTGGACCCGTACCTGAAAATATTCTCGCAATAATGGTTATTTTCAATTGATATAGGCCGGTGCGGAGTTTTCTCTTCTCTGACTTGCTTCTTATTTTTCTCCATTGATCCTTTGCTGTGTTGTAAACTTTAGGTTCTCTCTTCTCTCACTTGCCGTTTCCCCATTTTCCCACTCATGCCTATCAGCAGCTCTTATTCCCTTTTGTAATCTTCCTGCTTCAAGTCGTTCTTGACTGTATCGCATAGACCATTCATCTCTCTGCATTGGTAGCACGCCTTCGTTCTTGAGACTGTAGTAGTCTCATTCTTCTTATATACGCCCCCTGTCTTCTTTCTTAATTAAACGTGAGTCTTCAATAGTGAAAGGCAGAAGTAACATCTTAAGAAAACACTGTAATAAACTTGAATGACACTCCAGTCAGCTTATGTGCACTGTCAGCGCACCGTAGCCATGATACTGTCTTACGAGCTCCAATATCTGCATCAGTGAAGTGCTGAAATTTTGACCTATGAAGCGAAATCTGCTCCGTCAGAGAAAGGCAGTGCACAAGCCCGTGAAGAATCATCTTCTGGTAAGTGCTCCGTTGATCATCTGTCAAATTTATACGTCTGGGCCTGAGAGAAAAAGTTATAAATCAGATTCCAGAAGCTCCATACATATTGTTCCGATTTCAAGAAGTGTTTCAAGCAAGAAGTGCATTCAGATAAAGGGGTTAGGATCCCACTTTCGACATCTTGTTCAACCTGGTCATCGATCTCAAGGCGGCTCTATTAAAGCTCTTTGGTTGATCTCTATGACAACGTAACTTAACTACAAAATCTGCAACCTGGTATATTTCCTTAAGAGCGAACACGTAGTAAATAAATAAATACACGAAGCGCTTTATTATATAAGGACTAGAGGTCCCAGCCGTCAACAATGACGGCAAAAATTTTAATCAGCGTTTATTGTTTCTGCTTTCAGCTTAGGTTTTGCTGTAAAATGGGTCTCAAACCTGCAGGCGTGATCTTTCATTAAAGAAACGCATGTTGTACCGCCGTAAGCTTTACGAGAACAATATATCCCCTTTGTAACGCTAGGCGCGAATATCACTTTGAAATTGGTAAAACATTGAGTAGCACAAAGAAAATATATGTAGTTCAAATGTACAGGGCTAACTGTACCCTGGATACCAGTTGATAGTTGAACCTCAAGCGTCGAAATTTGGGTGCAATGTAAACTGAATATAATTTAGCGTCTGTTCATCGTGAAGTTGTAATTGCCACGTAAAGATTCAGCTAAAGAAAACATAAGCTAAATGGATTACGGTCAAAAGAAACAAAAACTCCAACCAAGACTGAGCCTCTTTCGCTGCTACGAAGAAATTTAGCAAAAAAAAAAAAAAAATGCAATACAGCTGATGACCGACAGGATGTAAAACTCTATCGAAGACACTGCCTTTCATCTACCACCCTCTCTACAAAGCAAAGTGAAATTCATAAAATGCAGTACCTATTTGCACTGTTGACTATATATTTCTGAAGCTGTATTTCTCACCGTAATTCCAAGAACTGAAATTATATGGTATCCCAACTTATTTTTCAGCGGATGAATTGTCTCCTACCTGAATCCTTAAGAGCGTGACGGAGAGATGGACCAACAACTGTGTACAATAATATAGTGAATTGTTGCATACTGGCAGTGAGAATGATGCGTGCTTCGCTTTTGCTTCATGGTATATTTTTTTATGTGGTTAAGTATTATAAGTGGAGTTCAAGGAGACTTCTACCGCTTTATTAGGGTGTTTTCTAGCATTGAACGTAATTATTACATTTGATTTATTATGCATATGTTGAGGTGCATGCAGTCATTGCACAGGGTTCTTGAGTTGGCTTTAATAATTGCTTCTTTAGTTTCCAAGGGGTAGTTACAGGGCCTGCATATGATTTTTGCGTTGGTTTTTGTTTTCCTAGTTTGTATTTTTGCTCATTGGTACCTACAGGCCCTGCAATTGATTCTTGCGGCGGTGTTAGTCTTTCTTCTGTATGTAGTTAATAAGTGCAGCAGGCAATGGTAGCATCGACTTTCAAAAAATGTTTCTTTAAATACTAGTCTTATTTTTGTCGTACATTACTAGTTAATCAAATGATTTGAACAGATCAACAGTAGTTTATCATCTGGCAGCATTGTATATTAGTTTTACTAACGACTGTTTTTGTTTTATATTTTTCTACCCCTTAGTAGCAACGAGAAAGTTACCTGCTCATAAAAAGATTAAGGAACCATTTTAATGTATCTTTCTAACATAACTATCTGGTGAGACTTCTTTTTTTTTTCTTTCTACCATATTTTTTTACTGAGATGAGTTGGTAGTAGCCAAAAATGGATTAATATATTGGTATAATAGAATACTCTAAGGCTCTCTTTTGTCCTTCTGTTGTATCTTTTTAGTAAGGTCAGCTTATTGGCAGCCAAGGACACAATTATTTACTTCTATAATGGATTACTTTAAGGATTTCTTTGGGTCCTCCACTGTATCTTTTTGATGAGGCGAGCTAGTGGGAGCAAAAAAAAAAAAAAAAAATACGCTCCATCACGCAGCGCAGTTCTTATCAGCTCCAGGCCCAGGCCTACAGAGCGCTTATCACCTCAGTGGACGGCACAAAACCTCCTGGTCCTTTCAAAAACACGAATTCTCTCTAACGCACAAGCTCAAAAATATCTGAGATTTTTCTAATTTTGCTCATAAAGCAGTAATTTTTTGTCGGGCTTACTGGTATTTTAGAGCTAAGCAATTGGGAATTTATGTATGTAACCTCATTACGTAATGTTTGAGAAATAGTTGTGCATTTTAGTTCTAATACTGCGATGTCTTTTGCAGGGATAATGCTTGTTTTAGAGAGTCTGACACTTTCAATTCCTTTTATTTTCTTTACGTATTTCTTAACATGCATGTCTAGTTAGGTCTACTCGTATTTATGTACAATTAATCTAAAATATGATGCTTTTAAGCACACACGTCTACAAAAAGTAATGTACACCTACCAGACGTCCGAAGCAAGCAATAGTTAGAGGGAAGATGTATAATAAATAGATATCTAGATGGCAAAATATACAATAAAATTAAATACAACTTAAAATAACATGATAAACGATTTAGCGGCAAATAGTACAGAATAAAAATATTTGACGGGAAAGCTTAGAAAATAGTGCAAGAGATCTACCTGCAGTGCAGATTTTCAGTGCAAGAGATATCTACCTGCAGACACCCATGAAAAATTTATAAACGAAGATACTAGAAGGAAGTAAACCACTGATTTAAAATGACTAACGATCTTCGTTAGTCCGTTATTGTTTAACATTTTTATTAATGACATTACCATTCTCGGGATGAATTGTGTATTGTATGCGGATGACGCAGTTTTCTACACCAATAGTAGTAATTTTCAAGCTGCTATAACTGATATGCAAAATTTTTTAAATGTGTTGTCTGAATGGTTAACTCAAAATAGATTAACTNCCTATCTTCTTTAAAAATAATCTACTAGAGTGGGTGCCCCAAATAAGATATCTTGGACTGATCCTGGATGAAAAGCTGTGTTTTAAGTCCCATATTGAAGACATTGGACGCAAGCTTTGCAGGGTTCTCGGCATAATCTATGCAATATCCAATTATATTGATCGTGAATCATTAAAAATAGTCTTCTACTCGTTGGCTCATTCAGTGCTAGTCCAGAATATCGTCGTTTGGGGGGGGGGAGCCCCACGTTGTCACATTCACAAGCTTGAAGTAATATTAATATTGAATAATATACTTAGGCGAATACTACGTGTAAGACGCAACGAAAACAATGTGTCTCTAAGGAGATGCAGTGAAATGTATTTGTCTTTGCAAATGTTGCAATTTCAGGATGTTTATAACTATTCCTTACTTAATTTTTTTCGATTTGGGCTCTATAATCATCCTGTAGTATTTCAGTCCCCTTATTCCCCAACAGAATTACGAACTGAGACGTACTGTTCTCAATCTCCCAACTGTGCGTGTTGACGTTGAGAAACGCGCTACAGTTTTTCAAATTGCAACTCTTCTCAATAAACTTCCTGCGTATTTATTAGATCCCATTTCTGATAATGTTTTGAAAAAACGTTTTAAAGAATACGTCATGCAATTTTATTAGCTTTTGTTTTTTGTTTTATGTTGCCCAAAAAGTTTGTTAAACTTTCAGTGGCTACGCAGATGCATTATTCTATAGAATATTACTACTTTACCAAATACTTGTAATATAAAATATGTTTGTGTGTAATAAACCTATCAAACTTACACACTTGCTTGCTTACTTACCGTTAACCAGGCGGCTAAAAATCGTTTTTGAGCTGAGACCAATGCTGAAGAGACAAGAAGTGTTCCTCTGTTCAGTGCACCGAGATCGAAAGTTTATGCAATTTTTCTCATAGTTAAGACTAAAAAAAATATGCTGTGACTGGTATTTTCAGGAGTTTTTGATAACTGAGCTGTTTAAACAAGGATTGCTGTTACTGCAGTTTTCTTATGATGTGGCATTTTTGAAACAGCTCCTGTGTTTTTTATTGCGCTTCAGTACATGCTTCATTTTTATGTAAAGCTCAAACGTGCATCTGTGAAGCCCTGATAGTATTCTTGAATGCGATTTTCGTAGGCTTAAATGTCAAAGACATAGTTGAATCTGTTTGTCTGAAAGTAGTGGAGCTGAACACTATTATTTCGCTCTACAGTTAACAGTCACAGTTTGCTATTATGTAAAAAATCTACGGTGTTTGCTTTGGATATTTTATTACCAACAACTCCTTAAGATCGTGCAACAGGAGCTCAAGAACAAATCTTAGAAGCAATACTATTTGAAATCCTTTGTGTCTGTTCCAAACCTTTCAATATACTGTAGGTGGAAAACAGCAAACTAATTTAAAAAAAGTACAAAGCATGCCTCGTCAGGAAATTAATTTTTAATTTAGCAAATTAGCATTTTAATCGAAACTACGGTCTACGAGGCATTCGCTACCGTTCTACCAGCAGTACTATTGCACTGATCACCTATACATTCCCACTGATATGGTTATTGGAGAAAATGGTGGTAAGAAGATTCTGAAACGGAAGTCGACCTTCGCAATCTATTACGTACCTGAAGACTCGCCCCTGCTTTCCCCAATCAGATCCCCCCTCCCCTCTAATCTGCAACTGCGAGGTTCTTTTGAAGATCCGTTACTGATATCGCGACCTTAGGCCTCCAGCTAGTCTACCACCACCAGGTTCACCTGCAACCCAGCTAGTCTGCAACAACCAGGTTCACCTGCAGTCCAACTAGTCTGCCACAAACAGGTTCACCTGCAGTCCATCTAGTCTGCCACAACCAGGTTCACCTGCAGCTCAGCTAGTCTGCCACAACCAGGTTCACCTGCAGCTCAGCTAGTCTGCCACAACCAGGTTCACCTGCAGCTCATCTAGTCTACCACAACTAGGTTCATCTGCAGCCCAGCTAGTCTACCACAACCATGTTCACTTGCAGACTCGCTACTGTCGCTACCTCAGGTCCCCAGCTAGTCTACCACAACCAGGTTCACCTGCAGACCTGCTGTTGTCACTATCAAGGTCCCTAGCTAGTCTACTACCACCACCAGGTGCACCTGCAGACACCCTGCCGTCACAGCAGACAGCGCCTGGCAACAGGGGTCGGGCTGGGGTCGCCCAAGCATCCGTGAGCTGCACAACCCAAGGCTCTCGTAATGATGATGGAGAGCCTCCCAAAACTGATAGAAAGCTACCAAAAAAGCCACTCAACGACAAACTCTTCACAGAGAGCTATTTCCTGCTCGCTCTTCTATTTTCTTTCGTCTCTCTGTTGTAGAAAATGCTGACGAGAAAATTTTCGGTGAAGGGGATTGTAGTTCACTCGGTCAGTTGCTGCCTTTCTGTTGATTTTTTGTGGGGCGAGGGGCCTCGTACATGAAGTGTTTTGGGTTCACTTCGCAAAGATGAGTGATAAGTTAAATCCGTTGGACTGGACATTCTCATTGTCTTGGTCCAGGTCAGTATTAAAAGTGAATAGCATTTGGATACATTTTCTTTGTCTAGGTCCAAATGAGTATGTATGTATGTATGAAAACCGAGCAGGATCTCTTTAACATGCAGTTTTTTAATTTCATCGAGCGATCAAGGGTTGGTATGAAAACGTTTTCATTAACGTGATCCTTACACTAAGAACATTGAAAAAGATGACATCTCTCACCTTCTCCGATACCTCACCTTTGTATATATACTGAGTCTGATACATATATATTTAAATTACTGAAACTATGACTTCCTGCCCCTCAGATCTGTCAAAATGTTGTCAATAATCTAACTTGAGAGAATAATGCTGTGAGGTAGTACAAGGCCAGCGCGGGCAGCAGCATACTTGCAGTGTTATTGGACATTAGTAAAACTCCTACGTTTAATTACCACTGCCAAATATCATTTGTAGCTAGTTTTCATTTACTAGATGAGTGCCCTGTAGTGTAGCGGAATAGTCATTATTATTCTTAGTATTTTATAATAGATACTAAACGTTCAAGGAAGTAAAATCGTGAAAAAAATCGAAATTATTTTTAGTTATCCAGGTGAATGTAACGTACTCGTACAAAGCATGTAGTAAAGTGAATGACTGAGCAAAAGAGCAAAAGCTACAAATTACGAAAACATTAAGGAACAAAATCTTACTAAATAAATTTACTCTTTCACACATAAATAGCAGCAAAATGCAGGAATAAACAACGATTATGTAAAATATCTTCAAGATACTCCATATAATACGGTGCAAGAAAAGAGCATGACCGTATTACTTTTCTCATAAATACGGTAACAACGAGTACAGAAAAACATACTGGCAAAGGCCAAGAAATTTTATGACGGCACGACGCGTCCCTGGAGGCACCTCCACCCCGGCCCTTACACCAGAGGCTGCATGTTAAAAGCCTTCCTATGATCCATCAATTAGTGCTGCTCGTAACTCGAAAGCCGATGACTTTCCATGCGCTAACTGCTGCTTCTTTTCGCGGTACTTTCCTTCTTTTTCTGCTGATCGGTACTACCTTTGCAGCTTCTTTCTTTAGTGTTTTTTTTTGTCATTTATTTTGCTCGTGTATGAGAGACGCGATGCTGCTTCGACCGAGGATAATAATTATCATGTGATACCATGATATTGTGTTCTGACTTTTCTATGCGCCAACTGCTGCGTCTTTCCGGTGTTTTTGTGTCTTTCTGCTCATCTTTACTGTATTTCCAGCCGTTTTATTACTAACTTTGTTCGTGCATAGACAGACGCTATACACTGCTGCGAAATCCTTCACTGCTACTGTCGTTCCTGTGCTGATAGCTGCCGCTTTCCAGAATTCTTCGTTTTTTTTCGAAAAGCGAATTGTATGGTATTACGATGACTTTGCTTATTGCTAACAGCTTCACATATTGACGTTCATTGTTCTGCAGCTTGCATTAGGTTTATGTTTTTCAGAGAATCCGTTTCTTGTAACTCGAGATTATACCGTTAAGGTAACAACTTTCCTAATTGCTAGACCCGCTGCATTTTTCTTGCCTTCTTCCTTCGAACACTCATAGAAACTTTTTTTTTTTGAGTTCTGTATTTATAGAGAGGCCGTTGTTTTACCTGCTCCTCCTTCTTGCGCTGGTAGCTATTATTTTTTTTTTCTTTCGGTGAAATTTCCTTTTATTAAAAATACTATTTAATGATCAGACCACCTAGTGGCAAGATTCCAGTCAGGCACATGAGGTCATAAGGATAGAGAGCATCGGGTAATATGAGCTTTAAAATTTTTCGATTGGGTGACAGTTTGTGTCGTACTCTCGGGACTATCTGCACCCTCAGACTCAAGTGTTCGTTGAAGCTTAGACCTGAAATAGGAAATCTGCTAGGGTGTGAATACTTCCTACAGCTGCTACACGCTGGCCCACAATACATTCCTCGATTTCATTCGGATGTTCCTTTCTCTGTTCAGCTGTTCGGTGAGAAGCAAGGCAGGGGGAGGTTTAAGTTAAGACCTTATCCCGGTTTTTATGTTAAGTCGATTCTCTCTTAATATCCGCTCAAAGTTGGTTTTATGGGCAGCACGACGACCCCTGTCGGCTCGAGGCTTGACACTCCTCCTGACGCTCAGTTCGCTGCTACGAGACGTCTGCGTTCACTTAGAAATTTCTTTTAACAAACCATTAAGATGAAGTTTGCTGTTTAAAGGCGAATATCATTTATAAGATCACTCATCATGATGCACAGTTGACTTTTCTTTGTATAAGATTGTCAAGGAAAATAAACGTTTATTATTCAAAGATATAATTTTGGATAAAAATAGTATCTATTCCATAGCCTGGTCAGGCCTGTGAAAGAGAAAACGCTAATTCTGACTGCATTCTCTCTCTCTCTCTCCTCGAAACTCTTGCAATGTTAATACGTACGAGATATTCATTGGTCTACATTGAAAATGAAAAAAAAACATTTGAATCTGTTTTATCGTACGCTTAGCAGTACGGATTTTAATACATTTAGTTTATTAAGTGAATAACGACTCATGGTAGCAGCAGCTTAGCTATACTGCGCTGACAGTTGTTTGAAAAAGTAGCTCATCTAATGCATGCATACATTTTCAAAAATGGACGGGCATGATACTAGCGTATTAATTCTTCAACGGCTAGACTTGTGAAAATGGATGGTAGATTAGATAGGCGGCAGTAGACGAACCAATAGGCCCATTCCCAGAAACCATTAGGCCCATTCCCAGAAACCATTAGACCCATTCCCAGAAACCAATAGGCCCATTCCCAGAAACCAATAGGCCCATTCCCAGAAACCAATAGGCCCACTCGCAACCAATAGGCCAATGGTAGTTTCATTTGAATGTTCATATATCAACTCAAATAACATTTTATTATGGAAAAAAAAGGAGACAGTTACTTGACTCTGGAAGATGCTAGTCCTCTAAAGCCCGCTGCAAGACGCTAGCCTTATGTCCTTGAAATAAAAGTTTCGACTAATGTCTTGCTTCAGTCTTGCGATTCTCTACCACGCACACGATAGTGAGGAAGGCGTCAGACATCAAGCTTCAAAGTTCACGAAAGAAATGACAAGGTAAAAAGTAACGTCATAATACAGACTAAGTTTCCCTCAATTAGTAAATTCCATATTGTTTTAGCTGAGCTGTTTTCAATACTATGTCTTAGTTCTTATCTTATTATCGAACAACCAAGTTTCGGCTAACTGCTAATTAATAAATTTCCTCAACAACAAGCCCCAAGCTGTTACCAAACACAATTGTTTGTCAAACAAATGAAATTTTTCAATATTTTTCCTCGTGAATACTCCAATTATTGATGTAACTAAGCTCACTAATCATTTCAGGTGCACGACGACCGATACGGAGATAATAACTGCCTCAAAGTCTACTCTTATGATGTCGGCTTCATACGAAAGTCGTTTGTTCAGGGTTCTTATCACAAAAGACTCGAAAGCTTTTTTAGTTCCTCGTGAACACAAATTTCTGTCTAACAAAAAATTTGATGAATTACTGGCGGGCACGACAGTTAACCTTTAATATGTGAAGCTAGTTGAATTTTGGAGGTCATTCTAATTTTAGTAAGTGACGACTCAAAGAGCCCCGCACGTCTCTGCTGTTTACAAGGCAGCTACAAACATTTGGACGTTTGACGGGGTGTGAAGGGGTCCAAAGACTGGGAAATAACTCCACCATAATCCAAAATACAATTGCGCAGAATGATGACGTATAAAAAACATGAGATGAGAAAATATATTCACAAGTTAAGTTTATCTGATACTGCTATTATTGTTTCATACCACTATAATTAGAAACATTTCCCTCAAAGTAGATTTTCAGGATGGGATAATTTACAAGTGAATAGCAGGGTTTATTCTTGACACGGCAGTTGCATTGAGCAGTGGGGAGCCATTTTAGACAGTTGTTATAATGTTAAAATACTCGTTAATACATTCTTTCATGAAGCTTTTTGTTTCAACATTTTACATACAGTATTTCATTACCTATTAATTATCTACGTTTTTAAATAATTAGTCAACCAATTAATTACTTATTTCTTCAAAAATAATTACTGCAGCTTGAATTACAAACGGGCTTTCGACCAGCTTTTTTGTATCGTGTTGGCCAAAAAGTTCCTTTCGTTTTTTAGGTGGAAATTAATTTTCCACGTTTGTTTTGGATAAGTAGAGAATATCTGCGATTTGTCTGGTCATCAGACTGCGGTCTTGTTAAACTACAGCTTACAGTTGGTCGACGTCAATCTGTTTAGGCTGGCCATAGCGAGGTGCATCTCTTAGTGAAAATTCCTTCATGGTAGTCGAGCAAGCCAGTCTCGGCACACCCGATCTGAAACTGCATTCACTCCATACATCCTGCATATTTTTCGGCCAGTTTTTGCTGTTTTCTTCTAAATAAAAAGCATAAGATGCCGATAGTGCTCCTCCTGATTCTTCATTTCAAGGGCTCAAAGGCAAGCATAAATAATTAAACCTAATTCCTTCGGGGCTTATTTTCCTCTGATGTAGATGTAGTCGATGTGCCAAATACAGTATACAAGGAAAAAGAACACACGAACAATGGTTAAGGGACCGGAACGTTGATACCAAAACGGAAAAAAAATGAACAAACTTTTTAGCCAACCCGATTTATCCTGCCTTCTAGCAAAAGTTATTCCCTCGCTTATGATTTTTACTTCAAATTACGTAGACAGAATATGTAGCTCCATACAAGCGACACCATCTATTGTTGTTTCTCTGCTCATTATCATATTTTATAAAATTGTTTTTTCTCATTAAGAAACCAATCACGGCTAGTAGTTGATTTCGTTATTCATGCCCAATATTTTTGTATATAGTGTCACCTAACTCCCAATTTACGTAAATAAAACATGATTTTCATGTAACACCTAAACTATCTATTATTGCTTCCCTGCATCTATATATATCTACATATCTTAATATTCTCACGTTATATTTCCCGTGAGCAAGACAAAGCAGCTCTGTATAACAAAGCTTCTGATGTTACTCGACATTACTTAAGCAGAACACGCAGCATGCGTGCTCTACACGCACAGTATTATAATAGCTCGCAGAACGCACGTCAATATGATCTTTAAGTAAGATAATGAACTGGAGCAAGATATTTGTTCCAAACTTCGGCGGCTATTATACGTACGCGCCAAAGTTTGACTTGTTTCAGAGCTCTGTTCCTAACGAGCGAACGAACTTTTGTAAAATGCTATACTAAAATAACATTGCAACTGCTCACCGATAGATTCTAGCGTACGGTAATTGCGCTGTGTTGTTATTAAATAGGGTATGACATCATTAATGTTACCTGTAAAGTGAAAGTAGTGATTTTACGCCGTGTTGCAGTTTTAAAAAAATAAAGGTTCACCATAGTTGTTATAGCGCAACTAAAGAAAATTTTATAGGATAAAATGCATTTTTATCGGTAAGTAAGGTATGTAATGAATTAATGCTAAAATTAAAGGACATGTGTTGACATTACACAGTAATAATAACAGTAATAATCTACAATCTAATACTAAGAATGACCGTCATGTGTTTATATATTTATTTTTTTTATTTATTTATTCATAGGTTTCGTGTCACGCTCTTAGCGAAATAGAAAGGCAAAATTTAGCTCTTGGCTTCCTGGTTTCAACAGTATTAATCTGCTTGAAGACTGAAGCTATCCTGCTAAGCTTCATAGAAAACTGATAGGCATAAAATATTCGAGGTTGCAGATGATGGCACTCGAACAGTATATCTAAATTCCGGTCTTTCTTTGACTGCGTTGAAGTCCACTCGAAGCAGATGCATACGGCTTCTCTAAAGTCTCTTCCATCGTAATGTGTACTCTCTTCTGAGATTTACTTCATCCAAACTCCAACTGATACTCTTATTTTGTAAATTATTGAGGCATCTGGTAAGATATCTTGAGCGGTCAGCAAGTGCGTAAAGACCACGATGATTTCTCGGCAGTAACTTATTTTCTTCACTTATTTTGGGTTCTTCTTTCAACAGAACAAGTTATCTTTACAGGAAACAATTTTTCGAGTCCGAGTTATATGCCACACTTGAGTATCTTGGATACAGAGCTCCGTATTTATTAGAAGCAATATCGGCTGCGGGGAAAAAAAGGTCGCTCTTTTGTGTATCACAGAAAGAAGCTGGGTATTGTTCAGCCTTGCACGCTTATCTGTACGGTTCCCTAATTCAAGTTGGCAGTTGCGCAGCATCCCACACAAAGAAGTTAGTATAAGAGCCTTACATGTATAGAAGGGAGCTCAACAGTCTACCCTAAATAGGTAATAACCTGAGAAATCATAAAGTACATGTCCCCCCAACACGCGGTACTACCCAGACAGGGAGGAGCTCCCTTTTATAGACATAAGGCTCTGCCTTAATATCTTTGCGATGATGCTACAGGCAACGCAAGACGGGTCTTCACAAATCATTTTCTGTCATTATTGACAACGCGTGCACTCTAGTCTAATCCAATACGAAGAATGACCGTCGTGTGTTTATCAAAATTTCTTCAATTGCTTCTAATCGATCTACATCTATGCCATTTCAAGAGAATTATAAATATATGTATACGTTCGGTGTAAGGAGGTTCTAATAGAGAGGAGCGCACCCTCTCTATTTATCCTACGGGAGCGTTGCGAGTAAACTTTTCCCTTAAACTGGCTGACTGGCTTATCCAATCAGAGAGCGGCATTGCCT
>LQNS02277717.1:25813446-25829449 GCA_001587735.2 Parhyale hawaiensis | reverse complement strand
GTGACGTGGGTCCCTGGAAATGAAGGAATGATCATGTGGTGACGTTCATACAGTCTGGCGTGACGTGGGTCCCTGGAAATGAAGGAATGATCATGTGGTGACGTTCATACAGTCTGGCGTGACGTGGGTCCTTGGAAGTGAATAAAAATCATTGTAGTGACATCTCTGCAATATGGAGTGATATTTGTTCTCAGAAGCAAATGAAAATCTGCTGTGGCATTCTTAAGGTTAAAATGATGTAAGAAGTATAGCAAATTCCTGCATGAGTTCTTCCCGTACCAATAAAATACTCGGTTACCACGTGCATTTAGATGTGATTATAGTACAACAAAAGTAGACGATACTCGAGCAGTCAGAACTCCGATATCTGATGATCGAGTGCCAGTCTGGAGAACTCGTTACGTTCCAGGCGCAGTTCGAGCAGCCGTCGATGTTTGACTGAGTCAGTGTCGCCACTGGAGCGGCAGCTGCTCGATAATTTGACTCGTGTGCTCACAAGATCGCCACATTGTTTGCTAATGAGAAGCTGCATTCGATTGATTCTTTGCTCAGCAATCAATTAAATTAAGACAGTTGCAATTGCTTCGTCCTCTCTGGCAGATATCTTCACTCGTTGTCGCAGGCAGAGCAGAATTTCGGCGCCTTACGCAAAGTTTACAACAAAATTGAGACTTGACATACTCTAGTGTACCCCAAACCCGTTAAGGAGGATAAATATAAACTTAGCCTTCCTTCAAGTCAATGATTGTAGTCCATTATTAACTTATATTTACGAATTTGTTTCCATAGGGCCTTCTCCAACCCCAACTTACTCAAGTTGCTCAGTTTCGTAGTCAGTGTTATTTCTGCCATAGGAATACGATAGTGAGAAAGAACGTTTGTTGCGAAACAGCCCATATAAGTAGAACCGAGCTTAGATTGCACTTTTAACTCATCGATTCCGGGTTTACATCATGATACATACCTGACACAAAAGACATACTGGTCAGCACCTGTCGAATATGAAGATATGGCGTTATTCCTATCTAATAAGCAGCATTAGATCATGCAGTTAAAGGTTAAAGATAATGTTTTTATGCAAACTACCTCTCATTCGCAAGAATAACTAACTACCTATCCAAGTATGTATACTGATTGAAAAAGAAAAAGAAGAAATAGCTAAAACTTTAGTTAGAACTGGCCGGACTGAAGTTGCTGAACGAATAATAACATAATAAAAAAATACAAAATTATATGTATTTAGCTCACACATTAAAGACCCCACTTCAATAATCGTTTATTTCTATTGCATCATGCGAAAGACGATCATTTTAACATAAAGCTGATTCCTATCTGAATTTTAAAAAGTTAATGGAAACTGGCAAGGCTTTTGCAATGGATGCGTAATACGCTTGTAAATTTTTTCCGAGTAAGCAAACAGTAATGTTGGTGTCGAGAAATATCGTTTTCTTTTTCTTGTTTTTCTTTCTTTCTCAGATGTCTATGATGGCAATAGCTCATAGAGGACCAGAGCTTGAGTGCCGGTTGCTTTCTGGGACTAGGCCTCTAAATTAGGCCCGCTGCAGACGATAGTCTTATGTCCTATGTTTTTACTTCACCGCGTTCAAATACTTTGTACTATCCTTGCAAACACGACTGTGTGTCAACGAAAAGTTTCGATAAAATGTTTACCGTAGTATTTTCTGGCTTGGCCAGTGTCACTAATGCAGTGTCTTGTGTCTTTTTAAAATTTTAGCAAACGTTGTCTCAGAAAGCAGTGCTCTTTTTTGTTGTTTACCCAGTCACAGCAACGCATACGAACGCGATGAAGTAAAAATATAGGACATAAGAGTATCGTCTGCAGCGGGCCTTAGGCCTGCTGCAGACGATAGTCC
The DNA here is from genome assembly GCA_001587735.2 of Parhyale hawaiensis. Lineage (NCBI taxonomy): Eukaryota > Metazoa > Arthropoda > Malacostraca > Amphipoda > Hyalidae > Parhyale > Parhyale hawaiensis. Next base: position 25,827,575 of record LQNS02277717.1, on the reverse strand, counting down.
TTTGGACAGGACGTCCTGTGTTTTCACTGCATATGAAAGAAAACTCGGGGCAAAAGACAGTCACTTCGAGAGGGATCGGTAGCAGGACACGGATCGAGCTTATCTTTCTTTTGAGGAAGAAACTCGTGTCTCCGGGTTGATCATATCTCGCTAATTTTTGCTGATATCAAGAGTTTCACTCACACGATCACTTGAAAATGTACCTAAGAATAATTAATTCTTAATTGTATCAAAAGTTTTTTTTTCACTGAAGTATAAAGAATTCTTTGAGTCACCGTCTTACAACTTGTGTGCGGTACTTGGCTACTGCACATGTCACGTGATTTCACTTTATCTAGCTGTTATGGAATATTTTCTTATATAAACAGCAATTGCGCCTTTGCAATAGTGACTTCTATACACTATTATCTTTGTTTTGATTTTAATAATTATAATATTACACTTGGTGCACTTTATTTATCAATTTATTTTTGGACAAGCTTGAACATTAGCTGATACGTTCGGCTCTCCCGCGTGCGTGATCGAACCGTGAAATTTTGAGGCAGGAAAGCAGGCGGGACTTGCATTTTTAAGGCCATAAGACTATGGGCTGCAGCGGCCTTAAGTCTAATTACTGCAGCTATCTAATCTATCGGCAGGACCGGAAACGTAGGAAACTGACTGTATTATGTGCGATATATCTAAGTCAAATTTCCCAGGACAAATGCTCGAAACTGAAATTTCGCATGCATGTGAAATCGCTGTGGCAAGAAAAGCACAAGACAAGGATAAGGAATTAATCGATTGATTTTAAGACTTGGGCATACTGAACTAAAGCGTTGCGACGAGACACAATTTAACTTGCAGGTGAGCATGCTATATGATTTATTTTGTTCGTGGGGTATGGCGTACCTACAACTGGCACAGGGGTTATGATATTTTTCATCATAGATATCAACCATATCCAGTGTGTTTAGAAAAATCCAGTTGCCTGCAATTTTCATTGGAAACGCATTAAAATACACATCCGCTGTTTAAGACCAAACACGTCCCTGTAATGAGCGTTTGTCCCGCCGTAGTCTCCACAGCAGATTCAATTTACAATGCAGATTCGCCGTTGATATTGTTTGGATTACCCAAGATCGACTGTGTACTATTGCCTCGCGTCTTTTGTAAGGCAAGCATAAATTATGTAAATGCAGGCGGCAAGGTTGCAGCTCCCGATCCTGCGACACTGCAATTAATGAAGCATCTTGGTAAATAGAAGAGAGACTACACACACGTACACACACACACACACCCCAACTGATTAGATTGACGCGCCCAGACAAAGACTTAGAGAGTGACGCTCGACGTACTGAAGTTTGCTGTGCGACGCCAAGGGGCCTTTGAAGACGCTGCTGCACATTTGCCAAGGATCGATTTTCCCTCATCAGGAGTTGCTGGCCTCCTCACACTCTCGGGGGCTCTGCAACCTGCACCGGTAGAGCCTCACTCAAGGCCTTCCAAAGACCTGCCTCATCGATTTTTTGTTTTTGAACCTAATGAGAACGTCCATTATACGGGGCAGAAAAGAAGCCATGCAGTTGTTGAAGGCCTCAATTGGCTCAGGTTTATTAATTATTATAAAGCCGTAATCGTACATGTGGCGCCGAACTAAACTGGCGATGGTAAAATCAGAAGTTGAACAATCACTTGATGATAATTTCATCAGCAAGAGCAGAAAAAGAAGTCATCTGTCCCTTGGTTCTTTGGGGACTTTCGTTAGCTGGGAGGGGCTACACTAAAAAAAACCGTAATCGCATATGTGTGTTGTTAGCAACTGAAATTGACTATGGCAAAGCAGAACTAGAACCTACAGTGAAAGAGAATTTCCATTGCAATAACAACTAGAGCACTCTGAGAGTGCATACCTCCGCCAAGCAAGGCAACGCTAACGAAGAATTCAAATTGGCACTGAAACCATGATTTTATTTGCATCAACACCAAAATCTAATCATTTGTGCCTTTTAAAGTATTAACACATTTTGCGATTTTCATGAAGATCCGCTCTTAACATTTAGAGTTATGCTCCTGCCAAACATGAGTCGAACATACAAACGAACCAAATGATCTGCACCAAAATTTAATCATTTATGTCTGTTAACATTGCCAACAACTACTGTAGTTTCGTAAAGATCCACTCGTAACTTTTTGAGTTACTGCGCTAACAAGCACAAAATTAAAAACAGCGACAACCTAACGAACGAACCCAGAGATCATCACAAACATTTGGTCATTTACTTTTTGTAACATACCTAACAGCTCGTGTAAATTTCATAAAAATCCGTCCATAACTTTTTGAGTTAAGGCATTAAGAAAAAGAGGCAGACAAACAAACAAATAAACAAACGTTAGGTCGTAGCTTAACCAAAAGTTAATCATCGGCTTCTCGTAACATACATAATAATCCCTGTAAATTTCGTCTAAATCGGTTCCTAACTTTTTGAGTTATCTTAGTGACAGACAGACAAATACGACGAAAACATAACCTCCTTGGCGGAGGTAAAAATGAGGCAGACAAACAAACGAATAAACGGATCTTCACCAAAAGTTAACCATCTGTTTCTTCAAACATACTTAACAATATCTGTAAATTTCGTCAAAATCTGTTCATAACTTTTTGGTGACAGACAACTAAATAGACGACCCGACGAAAACATAACCTCCTTGGTGGAGGTAATAAAGAAGCCAGTAAGTAGTTGGAGACCTCAATGTGCTCGGGCTTGGCTTGTCCTTCCATCGTCACACGCGCCTGACTCTAGTGAACTGACGGTAGAAAATCAGAACTGAAACGGTCGCCATTACCGTGACGTCAGTAGAACAAAAGAGTTTTTAACAGCACCACTTCTGTGGCTGAGTAGTTCATGCAGCCATCATGTTCTTGGCAGCATGCGTCCATGGACGTCTTTCTGGCTTCACGACGCTATCAGAGCTAGTTAACATACCTATATCCTGAAGTGCTGGCTTTAATGGAGAGCACAACAATGGTGATCGGCAAGCCAATCACTAAAATTTTAAATATTCATAACGTTCCGATCACGGAGAACTAATTTCACAATGTAGGCCAGCTTGGCTAGAATCACCACCGTACCAATTCTCATTGGTTAATGATTTCTTCTTCGAGAACTGTAACATATGATCTGTGTGACTTGCTACATGTGTGCAACATTGAATGATTGCTGTAATTCTCTGACACGAGTTTTAACCTGCTCAAAAAAGCTGGAACAGGTGAAGCAGTCTTAACCGAAAGTGCAACAACTTCTTTTCGTCAGTCTGTATCTAACTCATAAAAACATATTGTCCAATTGTCTGGATGGCATTAATAGCCCTATTCCTATGAGAAATAAAAAACTGAATTATGCGTTAACCCTTTATCGGGCAGGTAAAGACCGGTTTCGTACAAATAGCACTATAGATGATCTCTTGCCCGACAGAGCATAAAAAATGAGTCACTTCGAGCTACGGAAAGTTTACCCTTCAAGGAGTACTTTCATACTCTTGTAAAATACTTCTTATCGGTCGAAGCAATTCATCCTATATCTTTCGTAGCTTTCCACAGTAGTCAAGCAGAAGAAAGTTTTCACAGTAATTTCGAGAATGGACGGTAATTGGTGTTGGTATTTAGAGATACCGTTAGTAGCGAGAGGGTTAAATCAAGTACGTAGCTAGTATAATTAAAAGAGCGAGTTCTGTTGTTGCGGTTTATCCATGCAAACACATCAGCGTGGCTAGAAAAATATTTGCTAATAAGCTGGCCGTCCTATCAGCGAGCTTAACAACTGCCAGTTAAAGTTTGGGATACCTGCCGTCGATCGAAGATAGTGAATTTGAGCTTGGAATTCTTTGTCCGTTTCTGCTGTTATCATGAGCACAACAACGCATTCGGCTACGAAGCTGACGAAATTCGTCCATTTAACATTCGTGTAGGCCACTGGCCTCCATACTGCATTCTAGTGTTTGCTGCCTACGGTTATTCTTAATGGACGTTGCTAAATGTGCCTTTTGTTGAAAGACTACACATTCTATCACTGTCAGATGTGTAAATTTAACGTTTCCTTTAATATGTACGTGTGTGAAAATTATTTCCTCATGCGGAGGATGTACCTGCCGTGAAAAAGTATTTTGAGGTCTTGGAAAAAGTGTTTAAACCCCCCCCCTCCCTCGCAACCGCGAAATAGAATATGAGACGCACATCAGTCCGTTTTCGTTGTTTCCAAGCTTTACTGATCTTTGTGAAGTAAATTTGACCAAAATCCGCTTCGTCTGCGATTTGCGTAGGTTTCAGAACAATAATTTTCAGTCAGGACAATCAAGAAAATATTCAATTATGTTTCATTAGTTTGTTTAATTTGTGAAAGCTCTGACCGCACAAATATTGGTTAACAATTAAGCGATTTCATAATGACGCAAAAAAAAATTGATAGGATTACATTCCTAAATATCTTTGTCATTTAACGATTGCCAGATGCTAGAAAAAATATATCATTTTTCTACATTCCACAGGAGCATCTTTTCCGCCAGTTAATAGATAAAAAAAGTTTTTCATGTCTTGTATTCTAACAGAACATCTCTGTCAATTAATTAACTCTTTATTACAACGAAGTTTGTACCGTATCACTTCCTGTCATATTAGCCATTTCAAGCTACCAACCGCGTCAATACCCGACCATATACGACAATTTGCCTGCTCCATATATGTACTCCTTTCCAAGAACAGGAAGTGCGGGGCTGCAGAAACCTTACCCGCTCTCTGAAGCTAACTTACTGGATACGCTAGACACCGAAGTTTGCTGCAGAAATGTTCCAGCTCCAAGGCATAATAATTACCTTGCTCCAGCTGCAAGACCTGCAGCTGCTGATCCTCTACAACAATGAGGGCTGAGGTATAAGGTGCTTTCGATTCGCCCCAACAGGCGAGATAGTGTAATCCGGTTAAGTTTTAACTTGTCTGGCACTCGAAGCTTCACTCTTTTGATTCTCCAATATGGATAACGAACCTTCCAATTTTCACCATTCAATTATTTGTCCAATAAGTAGCAGGCGCGCATCGCGAACCGGTCAAGCTTGAGACGGCTTTGTAATCAAGGCCGGCTGAGTTTATGACCATCTTTAACGTGATTACTCTAAGATTAATGCATGAAACTTAATCAAAGATTTTGAATCGAGAGCTCAAGACAAGTTACTGACAAATCATACCTAATCGAATTAGATTCTTTTATATGCAATCACGGTGCGCTCCAATACAACATATTTTAGGGGCGCAAACTACAATTTTTTTCAGAGAGGAAGAAGGAAAAGGGACATGTAGGTAGTAAAAAAAGTGGGCAGTGAGTGGGATCCATTGACGGCGAAACACTGAAAATGGAACCACCATATCGGGAAAAAAAGAGGAACAAGATGACAACAATTATTAGTAGCAGACGTAGGAGAACGCTGTATCGCAACCTCAAATCTGTCATGGAAATATTTTATAAGTCATTGAACGAACAAAACAATGAAGCTCTAATGGAGAAATTACGTATTTGCATGGAGCGAGTGATTTACAAAACGAGCCAAAGAAATATCGAAAATACGTAATTTGATATGCGAGCGCAATCTCGCATGTTACTATCAGGCTGTAACGAAAATGCTGTCCCCTAAAATTATCGGGAGATATTAAAGGAATTGTTCATTATGAGCTTCTAGGAGACAATCAAACAATAACTTCTTAAGTGTATGCACTGTCAGCAGCTGACGCGGTTAAAGACAGTTTTGCAATAGAAACAACCTTCGTTGATAAACAACTAAGGTATTAACTTCCCCCATGATAATGCCAAACCCCACATTTCCAGAGCGGCCAAACCCGCTGCAGACGATGGGCCTTTGTCTTGTGTTTTCACTTCACAGCGTTCGAAACCGTTGCTGTGCGTGTGTAAACAACAAAAACGGGCACTGTTCTCCGCTAAAAATTTGAAAGGATACAAGACACTGCATTAGTGACGCTTGATAAGCCTGCGGATAAGATGGTAAACATTTTATCGAAACCTTTGGTAGACACACAGTCGTGTTTGTAAGGACAGTACGAAATATTCGAACGCGGTGAAGTGAAAACACAGGACAAAAGACTGTCGTCTGCAGTGGGCTTAAGATTCTCATAGATGAATTTGGTTGGGAAATTTTGATTTGCTCTAGGTTATTCTGATCTCTTTAGAAACTCGCAGAACCACTCGTCAGGACAAAGGCTTACTTCAGGAAAGAGGTTGATATGAAGCTAGCTTCTTTTTAGTCAACCCCCCCAAAATATTCAATGAAGATGGTATCAAAAACCTTATGGGGAGATTAGAAGAGGTCATTAATAAGAATGGTGATTATGCTAACGATTAAAAAAAGTTGTATTTTCTTTTACTAAACTTTATTTTCATTTCAAAACAATAAAAGGGACAGAACTCCATTCCAACCTGATAGATGACACAGTAAAGTCCTTAAACTGTATTCTTCATTTGGGGTACTGAAATAAGGTGAAGCCATGCAAATTTTTAGCAGTATCACTACTTACTGGCATATATAGTGTAGCCTTCGTGTCCTAACCTTATCTGGAGTTTCAGCACTATTAAAGATATAGTTAGCAGATTGGCCACTACTGTACGTCGCATATGCCATCTCTTGAGACAAGCCCCTCCCCCCCCCCTCCCGAACCCGACGGCCTCTGTTGACACTGTTGCAATACCTCACCAGGATATTTAGCAGTGACCCCAAGGGGCTTCTCATGGCTTTCAAAATTTGGGATTTACCTTGTTAGTCCATCAATTCTATTTTACTCTGACTGTGTTATTTCTCTACAAGTGTTCTTTATTATATTGTATGGCTCTAGAAGAAACAATTGTTGTTGCAAAACATCACAACCTGAGTTAGATAAAGTTACAACTTGCAGCACGTCAATTTCTCTGTTTTGTTGAGAGTAGCAATCAAGTTCTGGAAGCAAACGTACTTCGTTCAGCGATTGGCCGTTGCATTTATATCACAGCCAATTCACTATTATAAAATTATTATTTCGCATAATATGCTCACGCTTCTCAAGTTCTTCGTCCAAATCCCTTGTAATTTTTATTCATGTTAGAATTTAAATAGGTGAGTGAAACCGGTACAAAGCCTTTTCAACAATAAAAAATGTCGTTCTAGTCGAGAATTAGAAGTACCTATACTGAAACTTAGCTATTACTAAAGTTTTTCCATTTTCTAGGTAAAACTTACTTGGTGGTCATCATGACGCATTCCATTCACCTGATTCCAAAACACTAAAATTGTACATATATTTTAACTGATGAGAGCTCAAAAAAGCACTACTTTCGGTAAGTGAAAAAAGTTATTGGTGGTGGTGCCTTCAGCAGAAAAAAGTTATTTATAAGCATTCGAATACAATTTACAAAGTGTTCGGTCATTAGACCCTTACAATAGAATTTTATTATAGAATTTTGATACTGTATTAACACTTTGTACATAAAAGTATCAGTAAGACGTGACACAATATAGGATTTTGAACAGTAGTTATAATGTTTACTATTTTGACGTCTCAGACATGCAGTTTCAACGAGAACAGACATTTTAGTTTCACTTTTGGGTTAACTTGTTATCGTACTAACGGATAATAATTAATTATCTCTTTTCGTAATTACACTGGGCTACCAACAAGACACTTAGTGTAATCGTACGCCCTGTACTGAAGCCTACTGTAATTTTTAATAAGCAGCATGACGCATACAGTTTCAGTTGTTCAAATATAAACTATAGCCAGTTCGACAGGCACTGTTTCAAACATGGTACACAACGGTGGCTGAGATGGTGCTAATCAAGGCTACTTGATTTACACCTCTCGCCCCCGTCCACCTTCTCCACTTGGCGCAGCTCGATCTCAACATGTCACGACAGTTCAACCAAGAGCTGCCTCGCACTCCCTGGTCTCCAACACTTGGGACGCAGCAAGTACAGCAATTAGTTAATTAACTCAGACTCCTCACCTCAAACGTGGTCCTCTTGTCACCTTCGTTCGAAATTTCTTTTCTAGTGTGGATGCCTTTGATCAGCGAACCTGGAGTTGTTATGGTCGTGGCAAGGTGAGAAAATGCCCAAAGTACCATGACTGGATGAAGCGGTCCCTCTCAGCCATGTCCAAAATTGCTGGTGGTTGTGTTGCCCCTGTCCTATCAGTTCATCCTATATATAACTTTATAATTAATTTATAATTTTGAGAAAGCTTTCTATTCCGACTGTGAGTATTTATTGTGGCACGTTCAGATGTCTTGCAAGATTATGCCGTATAACAACTGTATGTATAAGTGCAGCTGAGTTTCAACTCCTGCTGATGGTCTTAGTTCAGTTGTCACACTTCTGATCTAACTTGCTACACTGGTTATTCGTACATGGATTCGCACTTTGCTTAGGCGTGCTCAAGGCCCAAAGATTTTCTATTTTTTTCTCGCCGTAGTGACAAGGAAGATCGAAGTAACTATTTTTGTAATATCTTACCGCGTTACTTCAGTAATTACTTACGGTAATCTACCAGTACTTTAGGAATCCTCCTCTCTATTAAAAATCACAAGCTATATTGAATAGCGTTTTTTTCTGTAGTAAAAATATGCAGGGACAGTGGGAAAATTCTATACCTAGATACAATTAAATGATCGTCTGTCATATGGCTACATGAACTTCATAAAGATCAAGGGCCACCAGATGAGAATCATAGTAGCTGTGGGTAACAATAATGGTAACAGTTCTACACTTCGAGTTCTCGTCATTTGCAAGACTAGCCTGAAGTGTCTGACTCCATGTTGCCGAGTGTCTACTGTTATGGATATTGCAAGTGTTGATTTTCATACAGAAGACAAAACTAGTGTTCAGTCTATACAGTTGCAGTTCAGCTGCATGTTGACACTCAATATTTAATTAAGGCTCAGAGGCCACCAAATGAGACTCGCAGCCTTGGAGCTGGCCGATGCTGATGTAAGCTGTAAAGGTACAGTCAACTTAGACCACACCCTCACCTGGGAAACTCACATGCACTGGTTTGTGCTGCGGGTATAGGCCCACTGGCCCAGATGAGCAAGTGCAGTCGCAGTCGCCCTCGGGTCACGAACTATGGCGCCAATTTGACGGAAGGAACAAATGACCCGAGACCCCCCACCCCCCTCATCTCTGACGAAGGCAGTTCCGCCACGGCGCCGTGGATGCACACACAACTGCCGAGTCAGCACACCAAGATCTGTAAAGAGCTCGTGTGCCTCACGGGGCATCGAACGAGCGATACAAGGCGTTAGCGCTGAGAACGGAAGCATGCAGCTACCGTGGCGGTAGCTAAGTTCATGAAATTCCGTCAACCTGAAGACTATTTAAGCCCGTGTTCACACGTCATTCATATCGACGCGTTCTATAATGTGATCGAACACGATCTGTGAGTCAACTTTTTTTTTTGCCGCTGTCTACTCGTAGAAAAGGCATTCAAATGAACGACTGCACGCTTTCAGTTACGACATTGTTTCTTTATATTTCGCTCCTATTGGAAGTTGCATTCTAATCCCATAATCTTATAGCCTGATTTCAAGCGAAGCAGCCTATTTCTGCAGCTAGAATCCTAAAATCAACGCACAGAAATCGCCTGGCTTATAAAGAAAAACAAGCATGTTGGCCGGGACTTTGAACATTTTCGGACTTTTTAGGGTTTTACGAATTTACAGTGATTCTGATCATTAAATTGATCACAAAATAAACGCATGGGTCAATTTGTTCCTGATCTGTGAATGCTACGGAAAATAAATTCAGTGTTTATAGGCATTGTTTACTTGACTGATGCAGCGCGTTGAGAAAGGGGACATGCTTCATCCTTCAGCCTCGTGTTCGCAGCAACTGCTTTCATAAACTTAACGCGTTCGCTCATCCACTGGTACGAATATGTACCTGTATAGTACCCTATAAATAGCAAACAACTGCACTGTTGTCTGAGTTTTAGTTAATTCCTAATTGAATTCTACAGGGATATCCGTAAGCTGCATAGTGACTCTTGCAGGGGAAACTAATTTTACAGTTAACATTTTAATAATTCTTTGCGGCCAACACAAAGTTGTGTTGACAACGACGCTACGAAACCTTCGGAGGAGTGGATGAGTGAACACGCTGGCATGAATGACGTGTGACCACACCCTAAGTTGGCCTATCAAGAGCACAGTTACCACAGAATGAGACCCGAGACTCGGGCCAATGCTGCTGACAGTTGTGGTACGGTCAAGAAATTCCGTCAGCCCGCTGACTATCACGGACTGCCTAAAGTTCAAAGACCGCCAAATATGACCCACGGACTCGGGCCAATGCTGCTAACAGCCTTGCGCCGTCCCGCCCGCTCAATTTTTGGTCCAGTTGTTTCGGAGTTTATTCGGCAATATCCGCGTTTCCGATTATTATTGTCTTCATTTCCTTGGGACCAACAAAAATAGCTCGAAGTTTTGCTCAGGTCCTGGTTATGTTCGTTTTCCTGAGATGGGAGCATTTCTGCTGTGCTTTCCGAGCTGCTAAATTGGGCCCCACAGAAAATTAAGTTAGTGGTGTCATGTAGGTATTTCTTGCCTTGTTCCTAGATCAATTAATTCTGATAAAGAAGTCTGCAAATTGGTTTTTACTGTTTGCAACTGTTTCGGTATGGTATTCGTCGTAGTTGACGGTATTAAATGATTCATGGTGATGCATTTAGGTAATGCTCGGCTGAATTTTCCACATAGGGAATGACTTCTAACCTGACTTCTGAACTGAAATTCGCAATAACAAGATGCTCAGTAGGTCTGCCGTTATTAACGATCAGCTTGATAATTAAGTCACTGAAATCTACTATTTCAAGCGTACTTGCAAGACCTCGAGAATGCGCTTATCTATTTCTGATGTAGAAATGAAATGCCAAGCACATCTAATTACTAACATTCAAATTTTTTTATCTTTCTTAATTCTCGCAAGATTACGGATGAGTCGATTTCCTCTTCGTGTATTTCCTTCTTAAAAGAATTTCATGATAGCTGCATGGAAAGGTTGAATCCACCTCACATTAATATAACTCCACACGCACGGGTCAAATCCATTTCAATTAACATAGCTCCATGTAAGGGTTAAATTCACCTCAAATTAAATAACCTGGCTGATCTTGCGCCTGCTAATGGCTTTCCTCAGCAGCTCTGGAGTGCAGGCGCCCCACCCGCCACCCGAGGCTCTATTTACTCCCCTTTTACACCGTCTGCTCTTTAATTGAATTTTAATTAGGTCTATTTTCCAGAAGTGGACGCTATCGCTTTGGGAGGCAAAAAATTGCCCAGTAGATAACTCCCATTGACTCGAGGCCCCCAAGAAACGCTGACTCCGGCATAAGTCCGCTTTTTTAGGAATCCATAATGGTTCCTATGATTGTGGAGGATCAACTTTCTTGCAATGGATGGTCATTGGATAAAAATTAGCAGTCTTTAGATTAGCACTGGCTGAGGCTTCGCTATCAGGCGCTAGCGCAACTGCCGGGCTCTTAGTCTTAGTATCCTAACTGATGAATTCATAAAAAATGCAGTTTTTAGATAGGTGTTGGTTGCACTACGAAATTAGGTGATCATACAACACCTGTGTTTCTGGTATTAGCGTCTAATATTATTAGCAACCATTACATTAGCGTTAGCTGAGACATTGACCTCAGGTGAATACACAATACCATTGGTTTTTGTGTTAGTGTTTAAGTTAGCAAATTAGCAGCCGTTAGGTTAGTGTTGGCTGCGACTTCGTTGCTAGTCGAATTTACCTCAAAAGAGTGACTTCTGTAAATGCCTCGTTTTTTGTATTCCATAACTTGAAGTAACAGTCTTTACTTTACTGATGAAAAAACTTCAACGACATTGTTTTATTTTATACATCTTAATAAATTAACTAGCTAATCTTTCATATATTATATCAATTCTATGAACTCTTCTTTTTATCTACGTCGCAAAATTCTTCACTCATTCATCCTGTCGCCTGTCTGTTCCGTTTTACTGTATGATGCCAACGAAATACAACGTATCAGCGATAATTTCCCGAACAGAATGCTTGTCAACTTAAGAAGCTATCCTACGTGTGTAATAAACTATGGGGCTGCCAAGAATTCCGTTAGGGAAGATAGAAAGTAGGTCAGAGTGAAACGAAACTCTGGCTACGACCGTACTCTGGGAATAATCCGTCTATTGTGCAGCACAAAATCTAATCTAATAAATTCTCAATAATGCTAGATCTCTCTCCTTAAATATTTAATTATCCGGAGTGGACATTGCTACGACATTTCATAAGCCCTTTAATAATAGATACACTTAACTTATGTTATAAGCAGCCCGGACCTGGTCCCACTTACCAAGATGTAATCACATGAATCTATGAGGACAACCCTTAGGCACTATAATACGTTATAAGGGACTAACTGAATCTTTGTACACGGAAAGAAAATCGCCTTTGGATTAGCGCTTTCAGGCTCAGAACTTACGCATGAAGAGTCACTGAACGATAGCCATTTCGGGAGAGCCTTGGATTTATTTAAAAAGAAAATCAATATGATAGTATACATAAATTTAATATTCTGCAGAATATACGTGACGGCCTACCCCTACCAAATAGATTCTGAAACCGCTCTAATGAAAATAGTGACTTCAACCAGATAAGAAACTGTTTATGTATATAGCGACTAAAGGCGTGCATTTGATCAGCATGAAACACACAATCATCAACATGAGCTGGTGCTATATGGTAAAGTTAACTTAAATTGATTTTAACTATATTGGTGTCCTAAAATTCAACGATTCTCGCCAGTCACTGACTAAAATTGATGAATTTGTCTTTCTTGCTCATATATCCGTTCCTTGCATCACCATGAACAGTCTAAATGTTCCTTGTTTGAGGTTTCTGTATTGAGTAAAAAAACGTTTTAATGAAGTATCATATTTTTGCTAAGGATCTATGTACTTGGTATTTTGAGAATGTCGTCTAAACTTACATGTACTAGCTAGTCTAGAACTACATATACTGTATGCTTGCCTGCACATATAAGCAAATAAAAGAAATAAATATGCCCTATTAGGTACTCATAAGGACATAGTACACAACGAAACAGCTTATCACTAGAGCTACAATTAGATGCAGAGATTGAGTAATACCATAATTACAAACTACGCCGCATTGCGGCCCATTGCTTAGCCCTTGCTTAGTAATAGTACGCGCTTCCATCGGCTGTACATCTTAGATTGCTTGTAGCCAGGCAAGGACCATTACGGATCACCTTGAGTAAAGTGTAATCAGATTTTTCTATCCTGAGGTGGATATTCAGATCGCTTTTTTTTTTGCACTGACTTTGAGGCCGTCAGTACGTTTTTGAGCAAATATCATGCATGCGCTAGTTGACCTCGGCACACATAAGTATGTGGTTGCTTTCAACGACTTAGCCTAGGCTTCGCATTAACTAGTCTGTCCTTGGATCCTTATGTGTTTTCCAACGTTCAAAATTCGCTGCATTTGACTATCTAGTACTTGTTGCAATTGCTGAGTTGAATACACGCAGACAATATTCTGTTCCTTGTGTGAAAGCGATACTGCACATTCGCACAAACACAATGTGCTGCGAGGATGTGCAGCTCGCATGCTGTTCGCGTTACCGTAACTATGATACCGAATTCAACTATTTCGGGACGACAAATAAATTGCCCGTCCTCGCATTCAGTTGTGCGTGCGACTACGTTTGTGGCTTCGGCATAGGAGAAGGTCAGAATAGGTAGTTACTGGGGCACTTAGTAAGTTGGATAATAAAATCATGCTATTGTAAACATCATAGCGGAACGTACATATTTCCCTTATTCCTAAGCAAATCGAAAGACAAAAAATCATATGCCAACTAGAGCACTCTGAGAGTGCATACCTCCGCCAAGTTAGCCAACAGTAGCAAAAATTCAAATTGGCTCTGAAACCATAATTTCTGTTGCTCCAAAATCTAATCATTTGTGCCTTTTTATATTAATAACAGCTTGTTCAATTTTTTTGAAGATCCGTTCATAACTTTTTGAGTTATACTGTTAACAAACGTTATGACAAATATGAGTCAA
>LQNS02277717.1:25794453-25809142 GCA_001587735.2 Parhyale hawaiensis | reverse complement strand
TTGAAGATCTGGTTGTGTGAAGAGTGGGAGAAGCAGTCTGTGTCAAGATCTGGTTGAAGATCTGGTTGTGTGAAGAGTGGGAGAAGCAGTCTGTGTCAAGAGTAAATTTGGCATCTTTCGCCCTAGTTTTCCTCGCCTCTGGTGCCGGAGTGCTCCACGCACGGTGCTCCACGCACGGTGCTCCACGCACGGTAAATCCGAAGCGTAGCGTCCGAGAATCGAACCCGGCTCTCTTTTAGTGCGAAGCAGAGCCGGTGTCATTTTGCAATCAAATAATGAATAATGAAATGGCAATGCTTCTGAAAGACGATATATCTGTTGCGATGTCATATACATTCTACCTAAAGTGAAATGGAAAATTTAACTAATTTTTGTGATTTTGCACCGTAAAGTGCGCTGCAGATTAACAGAAAGGAAAAGTGAAACTGGTACTGAATGCTTTTTTACCTGATGTCGTCAATCGAAAAAGGGTGCTCGCATTACTCGGAATAAAAATAAACCATATTTTACTTCTGTGCATTGTGTAGAGTTTTCTCTGATTTAATACATGTAGAAAGGGCTGAAATGAAAGTAAGTTGTAAATTACTCACGATATCTATACCATTAACTCTGTCTTTAGGGAAACTCTGCTATGGTAAGATTATAGTTTAACCTTATCAATGAATAGGCCTCCTATTATTTTAATAACTGATTAGTATTTGCTTTGAAGAGGACGCAGAGTCTGGCATTACCTCAAACTTTTGGGCTAGTTCTCAAAAACGTTTCTATGCCTTTTAGGAAATGGCCCAGTGCTCTGGATTTCGAAAAAAAGCGACGCTGAAAAAAATTTCCAGGTGCCGCAAATATAAAATGAATTAATAACATCCGGAGTATTTGTTAGGTTCAAGCTAGTAAAAAGTTAAATTGTGCCTGAAATTACGATAGCATCCACTAATGGAGGTCTTGCCGTGCTTCACTATCAGTGAAAATAAATTTGTTGATAATAAGTTATACAATAATTATTCAAGCTTTCGACTCATACGTGAATCATCACAGATGCCGTGAAATCGGAAATTTCCGTACACACATTATTTGAAAATAAAAGTTCAGCAGAGCTTGTTTGATCATTGAGTGAAAGGGATTACTGATGGATAAATATTGACTCTAGTAGCCTCAAATCAACTTGAGAGAACTGTGAAAAGACTTGAAAATTATCAGATATAATTGAATACCCCGTGTCTACGAAGTGATCAATCCTATCTTGAAAATGAGTTTTATTTCAGCTCTTGTCGTACTATTTATTGTAAAGCTCAGCTTTCCTAAAGGACAATCTATTAGTGAACCTCTTTTTCTCAGATATGGTCGACAAGTGCTCTAAGTGTTCAGGGAATTTGGAAGAATTGATTTGAAACTGAAGAATAAAAACCTGCGACATGAATTTCTTAGAAAATGCATCCAGCACCAACTTACGCCGAAATTCGTACAATTTCGCCTGTACAATCGGCAGCTTAGAAACTCCAAATTTTACTCCGATTTCCACCGGAAGCTACTGCAAAATGAAATTAAAACTAAACGCGGCCAGCGGAAATACTTGGAATAATAATAATAAAAAACTGGCATTATCAAATCTGCAAGCCAGCACTTCTTGGTTAGACTTCATTCCACTGTGCAGTTTTGTCCGATCTGTCAGCGAAAATAAAATTGCTGCTATTAAGGAAACCCAAGCAAGAAAGTTATTTCGACTGGGACTACAAGTGAATGTTGAGCAACTAGACAACGAATTTTTCATATTTAGCTTCTCCCACCCTACGCTGTCCCCAACTGGAAAAGAAACTCTAGCAAAAGGATTAATATTTAGCATTCCACCACTGAAGTTGAACTACCATAAATTCTTTTTGTCATTTGAAAAATTGGTTCGTGATCTTCGGGATGAACCAATCTTTCTTTAGAGCAGGTGTCGACAGCATTAACCAAATACGCTGCACTCTTGAACAACTTGCATTTTTTTTTTTATTCTACAGCTTCAATCCGTTTCGTAATAAAGTTAACCGTGGGTTCATAACAACTGTACAAAATTGAAGCAAACATGGCTCCATAATTATTTCAAAACCAGATAAAGGGAACGGAATAGTGATACTCGACAGAGCTAACTGCAAACGCAAAGTTTACGAATAATAACAGATCCTTCAAAATTTAAAGCCGTTGATTATGACTGGTTTAAGACTATCATTAAACAACAAGACGAAGTCAACAGGTTTTTCTTCAAAATGTCTATAACCACCTCAAAGTATCAGGTTCCAAACCGGGAGTTCTTTATGGGCTTCCAAAAGTCCACAAACAAGACGTACCAATCCGCCCCATTCTTTCTGTAATTGGGACTTGTGGTTACAAGCTTGCTAAATTTTTGATTCCATTCATTAGTCGAATAACCATAAACGAATTTACAGTGAACGATTCCTTTTCATTTGTGGAAAAAGTATCCAAATTGAATTTAACTCCTACCCGGCACCATGGCCAACTTTGACGTTAAATCGCTCTTCACCATCATCCCTCTAGAAGAAACAATCAAGATCGCAACTGATGAACTCTACAAAAATCAAATTCAATTTAGTCGCCTTCAAAACTGCAATTTACCATACTGCTCTAGCTTACTGTGAAAGATGTATAATTTATTTTCTCAGCCATATTGTACTCTCAAGTCGATGGGGTTGCCATGGTAACCCTCTTGGACCAACACTTGCAAACCTCTTCCTATGTCATCACGAATTACAATGGCTCAAAAACTGTCCCTTAGAATTCAAACCAAAATTTTACTGTCGGTATATAGATGATAGTTTCCTGCTATTTGACCACCCTTCCCATGTACATAAATTTCTGCAGTACATAAACTCACAACATCCGTCAATTAAATTTACCAGAGAAGTTGAAACTAACAACAAGCTAAACTTTTTAGATGTACCTAACCATTGGAAAGGAAAGCGGCCACCTCACCTCGACCGTATTCCGTAAGAAGACGTCTACAGGTCTTGGTCTACAATACGATTCATTTGTTTCGTTTCATTTAAAAAAAAACTTAATTATTTTTTTAATCACTCGATCGTTCAGAATCTGCTCCAAGTATGAACATTTCTTGACAGAACTTCAATGTCTAAGAAGCTATTTCATTAAGAACTATTTTTCAATGCAGCTAATTGAGAAAGTATTTCGGGAAACTTTAGGAAAAATTACAATTGCAAGCCACAATCTCCTACAGTAGAAAACAAAATTGTTTATATCAGATTACCGTATACTGGCATTCACAGTAATGAAATTGAAAAGAAAATAGGATCATTAATTCGAAAATCCTATCCTCATGTCAATTTGAGGGCAATTCTAAACCCAACTGTTACTCTAGGATCGTTCTTTAAATTTAAAGATGTATTGCATCTTTCACTTGTTTCTTTGGTTGTTTACAAATACCAGTGCAGAGAGTGCTCTGCCTCTTACGTCGGAGAAACGAAGAAACAAATGAAAGTTGAAACTTAGGATATCACAACACCAATCAGCTTCATATCGTACAGGGCTGAGGTGTTTTCAAGTCACAAGTAAAATCTTTGATCATTTCGTGACACGGGGCATTCAGTTTTATCTGATAATTTTCACGCCCTTTCACAGTGCTCTCAAGTTGAT
Source organism: Parhyale hawaiensis (assembly GCA_001587735.2). NCBI lineage: Eukaryota > Metazoa > Arthropoda > Malacostraca > Amphipoda > Hyalidae > Parhyale > Parhyale hawaiensis. The sequence continues at coordinate 25,805,494 of LQNS02277717.1, read as the reverse complement.
TTGAGGGTAATAGAGTCAATATTTATCCATCAGCAATCCCCTACATTTAATGATGAAACAAGGTCTGCTGAACTTTTTATTTTGAAATAATGAGTGCATGAAAATTTCCGATTTCTCGGTATCTGTGATACAGTGCCTGTCAACTTCAATCCAACGGTTTGAAATTGTTTTCGCAGCTTCTAACTTCATGATGATGATTCACGTATGAGTCGAGAGCTTGGACAATTATTGTACTATACTATCTGGAAAATGAGTTTCACTACAGTTTTGTCGTATTATTTATTTTAAAGCTCCGCTTTCCTGAAGGACAATCTATAAGTTATACAATTATCTGTGATGACATTGAAAGTCCCTTTACACACGGGGATGGATTACAATTGCATGCATCACGCCACCTGGTCCTCGTCTGATATCAACCAAGGAAATCAAAGTAGGTAGCTATGAAGGGCCAATGAAAAGTACGCTGCCTCGCATGCATAAAAATAATATATATTTGAGACAAAAATTAACTACTGCTTAAGTACCAACTTTCCGAGTTTCTACACCTTCCGTTTTATTTTGGCAGATTGTGTGTAGAAGGGAAGAAAATTATGAATTTCTACAACTGGTGAGATTCGAGTATTGGCCATTCACATGGTATCATTTGAATGGTTGACACTGTATTTCAAATAGTGTCCTGCCTTTCTGGGGAAATATCTTCTTGGGAGTTGCGTAATACTCAAGTTTTTCCATTTTGTATGCAGAAGTTCGCCACTGCTTTTTCTTCAACAACCTGAGAAAAAATAAATAAAAAAATAATAAATAAATTGTAGCAGACCTTGTAGAAGGGAAATTTTTTATTCACGTAGCTCTCAGATATGGTGAGGGAGCCACAATACCGCTGCTGAGCCTGCGTACAGAAATTTACTCTATACAACGTGCGACGAGGAACAGAATTTTCCACATGTCTCCGTGATTCGCTCCGATGCTTGTTTGCATCATTTCGTTAGGGGGACTAAAATAAAAGTTTTAATGGCCCGTCATTCTTAACTTTGGATTCTCTTCAGTGTGTCGGCGGAATCAGGCCAATGATCCCCACGTGCCGCATTCTGTCACTGGTGGCACATAATGAAAGAATCTTACACGGTTTCCAGTAGTTGCAGTCAAAATTGATTCCTCGAGCATTTTCAGAGACAAATAGTGTGCGAATCAAACAACAAAATGGAACAGTTCCCATATCAACATCACAATTCCTAAGGCACAATTGTCACTGTGGCGCATTATGGATGAGACCATGAATACGCTCTCTATGACTAGCCAAGGTCGTAGTTCTTAGGCACCGTCTTCAGTGATGAGTGAAGGAATGCGCAGGTATAATTAAACTAATTCTGATGCTTTCACCACGCCCGTGTCTCATACACCATTTCTATTGCCGTGTATTATAGGCTGTACGGTTATATAGCATTAATAATCTAATAAATCTGATCTAAGGTTGGCACCACCTGGTCGCCTCTATACGTTCATCTCGCCCGGCTCGAGAAGCTGTCGGCTGCAGCTCAACCAACACTGCGCCCTGCAGACCACAATGCCAGCTCCAGTGTGTGGAGTGGTCTGTAAATACCGGCCGCGTTGCAAACTTTGAATGTAGGCTTCGCTGTGTAAGCTTTCACATCGCAAACTCTCTATATTAGTTCAGTAACAGATACAAGAGTTGGAAGTGGGGCAGTCTTCTATTTCGCGCCGAAAGAAAAATGCAACTGCTCTCTGCAAGGAGAGCAATGCAAGTTTGTGGAAACACAATTTTGAACGAACGAAAGACGGAGTTATTTGTGCGGCAGGAGTTCATCTAACATACTTCTGTATGGTGTACATACTGTGAGAACATCTGGTCCTTCGTCGTGTCAGAGATATGGTAACTGAGCATCGAGATAACGGCTGAAATTTTATACTGCTGTTTCCATTTGTTTTACATTACACAGTTTAGTCTCATTCACATATTGAATTACATGTGGCTCGGATGCTAAAGCAACTTTGGAATAAATTTTTCCATTTCAATTTACCGAAGTAACAGGAATTAGTTCAGTGACTTCGGCACAACTTCACCGAACTGCATATTTTTTCGCTGCAGTAAATTTACGATGCGCGAGGGCGTCATCGTTTGGGCCCATTAAAAAAAATAAACGAAAACCAGTTTCCGCTTAGAATTTGGCCAGTTGAGCATTGACGAAACGAACACAGATCGCTGAACTCAATCACCTGACCGTCTGATTGTAAAGAAACCAGCATTACATCGACTTTTTTCGCGCTTATTAATCTGCAAAGTAAAGCAAAATACAAAATTTTTTCACCAATTTTATCTTCATAAGTAAGTCTGTAGTTTCTGCCAATAATAAGATGAGGAATATTCACAACCACTAAAGAAATATTAAAAAAACATTGCTCCAGCTCCAGAGAAGTCGTTTCGTTATCACGCTGCGACCCAATTAGCACTAAACATGCTCGAATTACCACTTCACGGCAACAATTTTTGCCGAAAATGAGGCTCAAAACCAAATTCTATTTCAATTTAACGATCTCAACCTGCTCAGAGAGCAGGTTGAGAATTCCACCAAACTTTCGTAAACGAAAACTGGTTTTCGTTTAAGAAGCGCCGAAAACTGGCGAAACGAATAAACTTTAAGGCACTTAAACAAAAACTAGTTTTAGGTTACGGTCTCTGGGGGCCCAAACGATGACGCCTTATGAGAATCAGTTGCTGGTCCCAAACGTTGCAACTACCCCCACCTCATCCCCCGCGAGGGAAACATAAGGCACAGTAAAGACGAAGAAGTAATTTATTATATGCATAATTGAAGGAAACAATCCCTAACCGGGCGACTTAAAATATCCAGTATTATGGACACATGATGGACAAAAAAATAACCCTATTCGTCAAGCCACAGCGCATGCGTTTCACCACCGCGCCTAGCCACTCCACATTCCCCAGCAGCCCCCGCAGCACCACACTCAGGCTGCTCATTTAAGCAGCTCCCTAAGGCAACATCAGCTCTGACTGCGGCTCCCACAGCAAACATTTGATTTAACCGACCTGGTGAGGAGCAGAATGAACAAGCCCAGCTGCGGAACTCAGCATCATTTCTGATAAGGACTTCTTGGTTGCGCCGCTGCGCACACAGACGAAACTCGTGGAGGTTCGATGCACGTGGAAGACAAAATTGAGGCCTTTGCTACCCTTTCCTCACTGTTACTGTGCCATAAGAACATTATGCTCACAGACAACCCTGATGACTTGACTATTGGATGCAAGCGAATGACAACATTTAGTTTTACGGCGTACTATGCTGTTGCCATACGGAGTTCGTTCTTCAAAGCAGTATCAACGTTAGGGTTGAAGGAATATCTGTTTGTTGCTCGCTACCTTACCTTGAGTTACTTGAGAGTCTTCGGAAGAAGTCCAAGTGACGTTGCTCACGTCACCTCACGTGTGTGGAGTCACTCTGCTGGGTGTCTTCTGTGGTGCCGCAGTTTGCAACCAAAGAGAGAGCCAGCAGCGAATTATCTCCACAGTGCACGTAACCGCTGACCGCTGGTCTATCTGGTATTCTTCTTAAATGTGAATCCAGCAAATTTTTGAACTCTTCAGTTTTGATATCAGTGGCGTTTCGAATATGCCGAGGCATTTTGTTAAACAATCTTGCTCCTGCTGGTGGATATTTTGAAAAAAAGGTTTCTCCTACAAAAGCTCCGATGTCAATTTCGTGTCGTCTAGGATTGAGAAGCTTAATTTCACCATACAGCCGGTGGAACAAGTAGTAACGGTTACCTAGTTATGGTGGTCCCAGCGTCACCGAGTATCTGCCGCACGCATCAGTGAGGTGTAGCTATGCCCCTGACGGTATTCCGGGTCGCTCGATCCTCACGCTAAAATCGTAAAACAGCTTTTAAAGCCTCCAAAAAAGTCGTTAGAATGGTGAGAGACGGCAAATATATTGTATTATACGCACTATTCGGGGCAACAAACTGAATTTAAAATAGTATTTTAGTGAAAAATACTTAAACTATATAAGAATATGTATACACATAAATAATGAACTTAACAATAATGTAGTTTGTTGAAAATGCTAGGCAGGTAATACCGTTTCAAAACGAATTTTAGGCTCCCAGGTCTGCGCTTGGTGAAGAAAATTCATATTCATTGCTAACTTGTTTACCCTGGTCTGTGTATTAGCTGAATATTATTTTAACGGCGGTGCAACTTGTGGTGAGCGTGCACATCGATCTTTGTGCAGCCAACATGTTTTTCTTTTTAAATAGCTTCGCTAATAAGACCAAATATTGAACATCTCACGCTAGAAGTTCATCAGCCACTTACAAGCATGAGACTTCGGCCACTCCTCTTCCTTAAATAATCAGAATTTCGAGCTCTCTTATTGCTAGTTTATGCATTTTTCAGCCGACATAGAAACTGATACAATGTTCGTCGCTGGCACTTTTTGCAAGCATGCGATTTCTAACCGCCTTGTTGATCTAGATAATTCTCCGTCCACCTACTACAAGAGTTCATTAGACAAGTCCGGTACTCGTATTAACAGAATATTGTGAAGTGCCTTGCTCGTCTATAAATTTTTCAACCCACGTACATTAAACAGTTCATTGCCAGCTCAGGTACTTCGATAAACAGAAGATTGTCAGGGCCCGTTCCCAAAACTAATGATGCAGTCCCTAATTAAAAGCGTCTTAATTGCCACTCTAAGGAAGTATTTCAATTGTTCCTGCTCTCCGGTTGTGGAGGGGTTATAAATATCTCTCTTCTTTTGTCCCTCCTCTTGCCCAGCGTGTTTTGCTACTGATCGTTATTTCTGTGAAGTGACTTCCTAAATAATTAGCAATGCCTGAGGGCATTTCCAAGATATAGATAGGGTGGTTGACGCAGATACGATGCACTTATGGATCTCTACATGGTAAGGGGGAACCACAGACAACTGGAGGAACTTTCTTTTAAGCCTCAGCATTGCACGGGCCTGCAGGGTTCGGAAAAGGCCTCTGCCTTACTTTCGCCATTGCTGTAAAAGAAGGCCGCTACAGTTGCTTCCTCAATACTGGAACGATTACAGCGTCACCTACTTCAATGCCTCCATCCTAAAGATGGTTACTACATCACTTTCCTCAATGCTCCAGGAATGCCTCAACATTACTTTCCTCATTGCCACAAGCATGCCTCTACATTGCTTTTTTCACTACCACTAGCATGCCTCTACATTGCTTTCTTCAATACCACAAGCATGACTCTACATTGCTTTCTTCANATTGCTTTCTTCAAGACCACAAGCATGACTCTACATTGCTTTCTTTAATACCACAAGAATACCTCTACATTGCTTTCTTTAATACCACAAGCATGCCTCTACATTGCTTTCTTTAATACCACAAGAATGCCTCTACATTGCTTTCTTCAATACCACAAGAATACCTCTACATTGCTTTCTTTAATACCACAAGCATGCCTCAACATTACTTTCCTCGTTGCCACAAGCATGCCTCTACATTGCTTTCTTCAATACCACAAGCATGCCTCTACATTGCTTTCTTCAATACCACAAGCATGCCTCAACATTACTTTCCTCATTGCCACAAGCATGCCTCTACATTGCTTTTTTCACTACCACTAGCATGCCTCTACATTGCTTTCTTCAATACCACAAGCATGNCAAGCATGCCTCAACATTACTTTCCTCGTTGCCACAAGCATGCCTCTACATTGCTTTTTTCACTACCACTAGCATGCCTCTACATTGCTTTCTTCAATACCACAAGCATGACTCTACATTGCTTTCTTCAATACCACAAGAATACCTCTACATTGCTTTCTTTAATACCACAAGAATACCTCTACATTGCTTTCTTTAATACCACAAGAATGCCTCTACATTGCTTTCTTTAATACCACAAGAATGCCTCTACATTGCTTTCTTTAATACCACAAGAATACCTCTACATTGCTTTCTTGAATACCACAATGATGCCTCTACATGCTTTCTTCAATACCACAAGAATGCCTCCACATAACTTTCCTCAATGCTGTAAAGGCACCTTCATCACCTCAATGCCCTAATATTTGCACAGTTCAGCACAGGCCTGCAGACCCTGATCGAATGCCGCCACATCACTTTCCTCAATGCCTCATATTTCATGAGCCAAACCAGGTCAATCCATCTCATTCACGTCGTAAGATTCCTTGGCTTTCTGGCCTCTTCCTCTAGCGATACATTTTTCAATGGAGGGGTCCACAGTGACCGCCGATTTATAACAGTTAGTGTGGGCCGCTGGCCGGCCGGCCCTGTCCGCAGTTGCCAACCTGTATAGAGGCTTCCCCGCTAGATTTGATCCAAAGTAACTGTGCTCTGTAGAGATACACTTGCACTAAGGTCAACAAATCTTTATCTTTACCTGAAGTAATGCTCTGCTACTGGCGGGCTAGTTATGCTTTTATATGGAATAAAGTTAAAATTTAATGAAACTTTGATAAATTTCCAGTCTCACTGTGACCTTCATGCATTCGGGGTACTATTTCATTGGAAGTTAAAACTTATATCATAACTGCAGTTCTACATGTCTGTGAGATAACAACATCCTTAATTCTTAAAACAATGGAAGTTTAACACGACCTAGGGGGAAAATCAATATGACGGCAACACCGCCCCTGGTCAGAAGGAGCTCTGACAGCTTATGTGAGCCGAGCCCTTGGATACAGGCGACAGCCTGCCTCATACTTAGATTTTTCTGGGCAAGGAAAGGGTTAAATCAGCAGACGATCATTTAGTTTGTTGTTGTTAAATAGGACAGCTAGATCCCTGTAGCGTATAGGTCAGAGATAGACATCAACGATAATTGTCCTAAAAGTTTACAATTGACTTAAGTATTGACATAAGTAGTTATCATCTAATGTAACTTAAATACTTAGGGGACTCATACTTACTAAAAGTGCCAGACAAACCAGCCGTAAGCGGTTACGTGCACTGCAGTGACAAATCTCTGTTGGTTCTCCCGCTGATCACGCAGTGTGATATCACCTCTGCACACAAGATGGGCGGCGTGCGTAACGCCACCGGAACCTCGTCCGAAGAATTTTACAGCTATCACTGGTACACCGAAGTTTTTGCGAAAGAATATGATGCTAGCACGCGCTGCGGTAGCGAGTTGTTTACTTTTGTTGAGTATTTCTTCCATCGCTAAAGGTAAAACCAACTTTTTCTGCACCCTCCACTGGGAACCCCACATGCACTGGTTCGTGCTGCAGCTATAGGTCAAATGGCAAGCTTGATACTGATTGGCAAGAACTCCTAAATATAGTTCTAAGTCTGGCCACAAACTGCACAGCGCACGACCGAGGAGCTCTCTTTCCACTATCCAATCCTGATAATAACTAACTTTTTGGAGAAGTAAATATTATATAAGTTGTTCTCCTAGCAATGCCGCCTATGTAGTCTCCACTATGTATTGTTTCATTTACTTGGCATTCCTTAGCAGCGAGGAATCCCATAGACACGGGTAAAGGTGGGCATTGCGGCCACTTTTGGCCCACTATAGATCGCCTCCACTGTGAAGAAACCATTGCTCGTGTCTAGAGCTCGGGGTAAACTAAAGTTAATGAGTTCATCTACGCTCGTTCTAGCGGATCGTTGTGAGTTTACTTAAAGAAATAAGAATTCCGGTTTCACAATCTACGTAGTAATCCTTGTAATTTTAATGCACAGGGCCAACGGCCTTATCATATTAGGAAGGTCAAAAACACTGAAGGTATAACTTTCAGTTGAGTACTTGACTAATGCCTGAGACACCAACCGTAAGCCGTTACTTGCACTGCGGAGATAACTCACAGCTGTTCACCTAGTTCAGCGACTACATGTACTTCTTCACACGACGAATGGCGTGCAGGGCACCACCCGGACTTCATCCAAAATACTTCAAATGCAAGGTAGGGCATATTTCGTATTATATATTGTATGTACGGTAGTTGAGATTTTTGGAACTTTCATTTCCTTATAATATAAAATAAATGAAAAACTCAATATTAATTATATAAACATAAATAAATTAGATACACGAATACTAACTATACAAAAAATTACTTGCAATTTCACACATAAACTCCAAAGAGATGCGTCTCTATTTCCCAGCTAACAGCGCAGGTCACATGGCGCCTATATGACGAAAAACAGCTTTTCCACTTCTGCTCGCCGAACACCATGTGTTCCTTAGCCCTTGTTCCTGATGATCAGTCTCTAATCACCTGTAATCCTCACTAATCAGCGCTAATCGCCTGTAATCACCACGTGATCAGCTAATTAAGCTCGTAACACATTTATGATCGAGCGATTTTGTATCGGAGATGCGTAGCTTTCTTTGGTTGTGACAGTGGAGAACTTGAGTTGTGACAATGGAGAACTTCGGTTGTGACAGTGGAGAGCTTCGGTTGTGATAGCGGAGAATTTCGGCTGTGACAGTGGAGAACTTCGGTTGTGATAGTGGAGAACTTCGGTTGTGACAGTGGAGAACTTCGGTTGTGATAGTGGAAAATTGCGGTTGTGACAGTGGAGAACTTCGGTTGTGACAGTGGAGAACTTCGGTTGTGACAGTGGAGAACTTCGGTGGTGACAGTGGAGAACTTCGGTTGTGACAGTGGAGAACTTCGGTTGTGACAGTGGAGAACTTCGGTTGTGATAGTGGAGAACTTCGGTTGTGACAGTGGAGAACTTCGGTTGTGATAGTGGAAAATTGCGGTTGTGACAGTGGAGAACTCCGGTTGTGACAGTGCAGAACTTCGGTTGTGACAGTGGAGAACATGACAGTGACGAGGTTGTGCTTAATCACAGCCTTGCTCTTCGCATCAGTTCAATGCCGTGAAAACAGGACTTATACTCGGTGTTCTCAGATGACAGCTAGTGCATTGATAAGCAAAAAGTGCGGCTGTGACCGAGAACACGTAGTATAAGTCATGTTTTCACGGCATTGAACTGATAGCGAAGAGCAAAAAAAAGGCTGTGATTGAGCACAACGAGCATAGGTTCTTCTGTACGCGAGCATGGACTGATGAGCAAAACTATGAGTGAAGTGTCACCAGTACCCATATGTGAGCGTGGATAGACAAATCTATAGGTTGACTGACGTACGAACCAGAAACTTATTTTGAGCATTATAAGAAGTTCGATAGAACAGCAGTACACTAGCGCCGTATGTATACAACCACAAGCTAAACTTGAGAGCAGCCGCTTAGCTGGCACGTCGATCAACGTAAGTACTTTCCAGGGGCATATTGGACCTTGCACTCGTGGATTTGTCTGCAGTGCTGTTTGTGTATTTCTCGCTTTGTTTGAAGCAGTGCGGCCCTCCATGTGGTTTTTGGCCCTGCCTGTGGTCTTACAACTCTGCTTGTTGTTTTACGGCCCTACTTGCGGTTCTGTAGGAGGGTTTTTCGGCCCTGCTTAAGTCCAGACCAGACTGCCGCAAAAATGTGCCCACGCTGTTGCGTTTTTCCAGAACGCTGCTGATTTTCGTCGTCAAAACGAAACTTTGAGCGTTTTCGCATGATTCCATCTTGTTGGATATTTTCGCATGATGAAGGCCGCGAAAAAAAAGTCGGTTCAAGTTTTTTTTTTTTGGGTCACGCAAAGTAAATTAGGCCTCCTGCAAGGTTTTGTTGCTTCTCCATACACATTACAAAATCATAAAGCTTTTCCGAGTTCTAATTCACGGCAAATTCGAAGAGAAATAGGAAACTCTACTGCAGTAGTAAAATTTGTTGAGCAAACTGAGTTGACGGCAAAAATTTTATCAACTTTTTTTGTGGACCCCCAAACGTGTTTTTAGGACAAAACAAAGTTTTCGAACACCTTGCACTGCTTATCAGCAACAGAAAATTGTTGTTGAGTAAACCCTGCTATAAAAATATATTTACTTGAAAGTCATGTTGAACGTATTCTCCTAGCTTATTGCATGAATGCGTTGCTATGCATGCCCCTCGAAAACACCTCTGCGTCGGAGAAGCGTTAACATGTTAGCCCAAGCTCAGTTGGTGGTGCGCGCTTCGCTAGATAACGTCACTAAATGGCACCTATCTGCATTCACAGTGATTGCTTGTTCGCAGTTTTGTCGATACTAAAGTTATTATGTCGAACACTGAAGCTTTCTGAGATCATAGGAGCGTGTGCAACCAAGTTCTGCTGAACTTCTGCTCCGCTAGAGCGCCACGCGAGGTAGGTAAGTTTGTTTGTGCATGGAGTACGACAGTGTGGACGCGGCCGCGCGTTTCGCGAAATCCCGCAGACGCTTTTCGTGCTTTTGTGTTGCAGTTTAGGTGGGGCTTTAGGGGTCTTCCGCCCTGTTTTTTTTTATCGGTCCTGCTTGCGGTCTCGCGGCCCTCCCTAGCAAATATGAGTAGTGATATTGCTCATGATATCATAAGTGATATTCCATATGATACCGTTAATGATATTGCGATATGATGTCATTAGTGATAGTGTGATATGCTTTCGTCAATGATATTGTGATATGAGTGATATTCTGACATGATGTCTTTAGAGAAATTGTGATGTGATATTATCAGTGATATGACATCATTAGTGATATTACGATATGATATAATTAGTGATATTCTGTATTATCCGGCATATTATTCTTCTGCAATACATTATGTCGCTATAAACATCATTCATAACGCTAGCGACCCGCACCATCATATAATACCTTGATTACCTTGATGATACTTCGGACGAGGTCCAGGTGGCGTTATGCAAGTAACCCATCTTGCGCAGAGGAGATGCTGCAGTCCGTGACCAGCAGGATGGCTACAGCGAGTTATCCCCACAGTTCACGTAGCCACTTACAACAGGTTTATCTGGCACTTTCAGTAAGTCTGCGTCCAGTAAGCTTTTAAATTTCATTGTGGCCATTGCGTCACCACCAGTTTTGATCGGAATTCGCACGTCACAAGTGCGACCAATACGGTCTGAGTGTCTGGCCTGGATTCGTCCATTGACGTTGACAGTAATGCCTTCTAGAATTT
>LQNS02277717.1:25771289-25791655 GCA_001587735.2 Parhyale hawaiensis | reverse complement strand
GCAAACTGCGGCACCACAGAAGACACCCAGCAGAGTGACTCCACACACGTGGGGTGACGTGAACAACGTCACCTGGACTTCTTCCGAAGACTCTCAAGGTACTCAAGGTAGGTAGGTATGACATCACCGTCGACTTGACTTCATCCAGCTTTGCCGCCTTGGGCCCGAAAGAAGTATAATTATATATATATTTGTTTCCCTCTCTCTTTTTTAGTTACTTAGATCTTTTCGAAAATTAAATAAGTCGAGCAAAGCAGATGGAGCGAATGTTCCTCCTGCATATTGATTTTTTTATATCCGTGTCATCGTATCGCCTCTAATTTTCATCATGGGCAAATTTCTTGATTTGTGAAATGAAGCATCTCTGCCATTCCTGTGACTCCGTGTCAACCAAACAAACAAGGAACCAACCAGGCAACGAATCATGAAACTGTGTTTAAGTGCACAGAATGATATTATCTTATTTCCGTATTATGCCATCATTCTCCAAAACACGAAAACAACATCGCTTTTTCGTATTACCGTTAACATTTATTTTCTGCTATCGTCATGCCCCGTAAAAAATATTTTGCTCTCATGTTTCTCAGTTTCGATGCTAGAAATAACACACACACAGACAAGCAGAGAATGACACATCCGAACAGCACTCAACTCTTGACACTGCAAGAGAGCTTGAGCGCCGTCTCCCCTCTTTTCCTGTCTCTCTCCCCTCGGTAATTAAAAATTCCTAGTGTTTTCAGTAGTGTCTTCAAACGCGTAATGGAGACCGGAAAAACTCCCTTTCAGTTTAAATAGCGTGGCGCTTTTTGCTCCGTAGGAATAGCACAGCAGACGATGCTCACTTGGGCCCGGAACGGCAGCCTATAGAGTGCGTCGCCGAAGTTAATGCATTCTTTATCTGCCTCACTGAAGATGCTTAGGGATGAACCTTTAGCTTCTGAAATTTGCTTACACTGGAATGTCTTAGGCCTCTTCAAGCGCATGCTTTCTTGCTCGCTTCTTTAATAAATGTCATTGGGCGCGTAGGCCTACGGGACGACCCGGTGCAGGGAATGGCTAAGTACAAGTTTGTAATGTTGTCGGATCTTAATTTGTCTGTCTTTATTGTAGTGGGTCCAACGTAAGACTACTGAAAGATACAATGCAAAGAATGGAAGTTTTAAACCATGCATTCTATTCTAATAGGTAGTTTCCGTGTTTTACGTTGCACATCCAATACACAAGTAGGGGAAATCCCAGCACAGGGAACGTAGTTCTTTAAACCCTGCAATATGGTCCAACAGTTCTGCGTTTATCGTTCTACATCCAACACCCACGGGCTATCCCAGCATGAGGCGTGTGGATCTCAACCCTGCAACGTTTACCAATTGTTTTCGCTTGTATCTCCTGATATTCATCAACCCTGGGACGACTCAGAACAGGCAATACTGTGTTTTTTTAACCATTCCCCTTGGTTATCGTCTTATTCAACAATTAAGAGAAAGCCAGCAAAGAAAATACGCTCTTTTCAAATCCTCGATGGCTTCGGATACTTTCCGTGTCCCCACTTTTATCTCGCGTCCAGCATGGAACTAGGGGATAAAATGCGTTTTTATAAGCCTACAATAATTTTCTCGTTTATCTCATCACGTCCAAGACGAACAAGATGATTCAGCTACGAGATAGGTTAATTCAAGCCTGCAATGCTGATGGTTACATTCCTTTCTTTCATTATTATCCAACAATTGAACTGTGTTTTCATTCAAGCTCTTGATGCATACATTGATGTAAAAAAACGTTGCAACACTGAAAAAATATATTGCTACATGCTAAGCTTGTAGAGCCCTCGATCGCTTGTTACTGTACAGCCCCCGTTTTTGCAAAACCGCCTTTATCGTGCTTAATTAAAAAATTGTCCAACATTGTAACTCAACTGTAGTTTTTTATATCGCAATAGTTGCTAAACCAAATCCCTGTTTGTTCACAGTAGTGACTGCATGGCACGTAGCAAACCCTGAACCGCTTACGTAACGTTTGTATATAAACTAGTTGGTCTCTGTGAATATTCCTCAGACCAGAAGTTTCATTTTAAATCAGCGTTCAGACCCCAGGGAAATATTAACCAGAATATTTAAAGGATTAGTAAAATTCAGATGGCGCATCCTTGACCTGTGAGGGGTAGCCGTTTAGAACCAACCACTGTTCTTCCGAAACCGTATTATTGTACCCTGTTTCTTCTACTCGAATTTTTTCTCTATCTAATCTTAATGTGCTAATGGACTCATGGACGTATAGATGGATGTGTGGATGAATGAATAGATGGAATCGTAAGCAGTAAAAATATGGATGGTCCGAACATGACGAACTAAATTACCGGTTGTAGCAAAAACCATTATAACACGTTGGGTGTGCTCTAAGGTATTTTCATAATCATTCGAACGAACTGGAGTAATATCTGTTTAGATGCCTGTACAGATGATGTACGTAAAGATTGAAGTAGCGGTGTTAATGGCAATGGCACAATAATTGGTCCACTATAAGGTGATGGATCTGTAAAGACGATTTCTCCTTATCGATCGAACGCACATCTCGCTGTAGGTAACATCTTGTTAGATGTCGGTACTGATGATGCACGTAAAAATTGAATTTAGCAGTGCTTTTAACTAAAATGCAAACTGGTACAAGAAGGGGTAGCAAAGGCATATATCCCTACTTCATCAAACGAGCTTTTGTACCTGTTGATTAACTACTGATGCTCTTGATTTTTATGCAACTATAAAGACTGAAGTAGCAGTGCCTTCAAGAAGCGAATTGGTGGTACACGAAGGGCCCGTAAAGGCATATTTCCCTGTTCGATCGAACGAGTCTCTGCAACTGCTTATTAGCTGATGGCCCCCCGTGATGCGCATGAAGACAAGAGAAGGAGAGATGCCATAGCTCCGAGATTGGCGGGATTAATTACGTCGGCGGAGATGTAAGGTGATACTTGCAACAGTGCGTCCCGGCTGCAGAGTGGGGACCGTCCCGTCGCTGGGCCAGGATACTCAAAACCCTGACAGAATTCTTGGCTGCTGCAGAAACTGAAATCGTTAAAACAGCTTTTTTCTACAGGGCGGCAAAGATTTGTATAAGGAAAGCCTTTGTTGAATGTTCTCTTTTTCATCGATACGAAACTTCGTTTTTCTGTGGGAATAGTACTATCTTAAAAGTAACCGAATGGTCTTTTTGGGCTATAACAGCTTTACTGCATGAAGCCGTACACGCTACACTCTCTGTCATTAGCGGGAGACGAGCAAAAGCTTAATTGAAGTGTTAAGAACTCCACACTTTTAGCCTCTAATATCACAAAAGTTAATTATCTTGCTTCATCTAAGAATGTCGTAAGTTAAAATGTCTCGGGTAAGGAATGTGGGCTGCATTTATAGATGGTTAAGAATTTGGGTGCTACTTTATAGTACACGCGGAAGTGTGTCATTATTACAAACAAACAAACTACAACACAGTCAGCAAATTGACAAGAGTGTGAAAATGGCAAGCAGAGTACTGGGATTTATCACCAGAAATTTTGAATACAAGACCAAGGACATCATCGTTCCCTTGTACAAAGCATTAGTGCGGCCACACTTAGAATTTGCTGTTGTATTCCGGATCGCCACATCTGTGCAAAGATATCGATAACATGGAAAGAGTCCTACGCAGAGCAACGAAACTGATACCTCAGCTGCGAAACAAGTCGTATGAAAGTCGCCTAAAAGTACTGGGTCTGATCTCGCTCGAGTAAAGACGACTCAGGGGCAACTAATAGAAACATTCAAGTACTTGAATGGCTTCAACGACGTACGAATGGCTTCAACGACGTACCTACAACGGGACACTTTGAAAGTGACCTTAATGATCGCTTGCGGTCAAAAACTCAAGCATAAAGCTCGAAGAACAACCTTAAGTCAGCAGTTCTTTCCCTATTTCATAGTCAGCATTTGGAATGGACTCCCTTCCGACGTTGTTGGTGCGGAGTCGGTCAACTCGTTTAAAAATCGTCTTGACATACATTTGGAGAGATATCTTCCACAGCTAAGAACTCCTCCTCTACAAGTCGCAAGCACTTAACGGCCAAAGCTTCCCAGGCTATCTTAGCCGACTTCTTCTCATTTTCGCTCCATCTATATTTTTAAGCTCCGCATATCAGCGGCTATCGATCATGCTTGCGTGCATTCATGATCATCTCTTTGGCTGTGATTCTTCTCCCCTTTCTTTTTTCTTTATTTTTCTTTCATTTTCCATTTTTTCTCCTCTTGTTTCTCCAATCCTCTACATCCTACTAACATAATGGCATTAGCTCATAGAGGGCCGGGGCGTAAGTTCCGGTGTCTCTTTGGGAATGGGCCTCTTGGTTCGTCTACTGTCGCCTGTCTAATCTAATCATTACACTATTATACTAATATAGTGTTTGGACACAGAGTCCAGGAAAATGTAAATATAGAAGGGGTGGAATCGGTAATATTTGATTAAGATTTAGAGAGAGGAGAGGGGTGCACTCTTAAGAATAACTAAAAAAAGGCTGAAGGCCGTAGATCACCTGCAATCATGATGCCAGGGTCACACCACTGCTTGTCCAACATATGAACCAATGCTCAGCTTTCATGTCATCACGGTTACGCAATAAATGTCGGCATCCAAGATACCACCGGAGAGTAGCTACTTAAGTTGAATGACGAGTTGAGCTAAACGTTCGGTCGTAAGATGAACACGCAGTTATTTAATTTGGCCCTGTCATAAGAAATTAGGATATTGCAAAAGCGCAGATCTTGACCGGAAGCCAAATTTGTCATACATCCAGCTTGTCTTTCTCACACGCGTGCTTGTGATATATTGACCTAGCGGGTTACCTGATTTAACTAATAATGACATCCTTGCTGTTCATGGCAGTCCTTTATATTTAAACTACAATAATATCATTACCGCCTTATACTGATTGTGTTTCATCCAGTAGTCACGCATTCAGTATCATATTTATCTCTGATTATACGAGGCATTTTATGCCACTGTCGTCTCATCATTGCTGTGCTTTCATGTCCATACCAATAGTTCCGTGCATAAAAGATAAAAGAGTACAGCTAGTTTTCATGGAAACGTTATAACCTATAAATCTTTAAGGTTAAAGATTCTACATCTGCAGCGGTGTGTGGGAGATTTAAATATTCTTCATTAGCGTAATATAGGGAAACAGAAAAAATAGGAAAATAGAATAACAGGCTGCGAGCGGAAACAAAGGAAGATCTGATACATAAACACATTCAAACAAGCATGCAGGTCCAAGGCAAAAAATACGATTGGTACTACTATGTATATTATGACAGTCATAAAAATCTCAACAGACCATTACTACCTTCTGCAGGCATTTCTCTGCTTTCTACCTGCCTTTTATTTTCATTCTCTTAGATTTTCATTCGCTTTTTTAACACAGGACATGTAAGCGTTTCACATACGTACAGGTACAGAATTGCTAGTGGCAAGAGTGTAGGACCGTGCTGTATTTTCACTGCAATCACACAGTTTCGTGAGGCCGATCACAGAATGCACTGTAATTCCGCAGCAGTGTCCTCGACAGCGCAGAGCCTCTTACCCGCTCCGTGTGGCGGAACCGGAGCCTACCCTCTGTAAGATAAGTGATATCTCGTCAAAAATTCTGCAAAAGTGGCTTGCATCAGAGGGAGACAAGTTAAAAGGTCACGCGGTAAATATAGCGAAACAGACTTGGCTCTAAAAGCTTTCCAAGACGGATGGCAAAAACTCCAAGAAAACTTCACTTCCGATGAAAGAGTGGATTTTCTTGCAGGAGACGATGATGGAAAGTTGACCTCGCTTGGCCTACTCTTCTGGGCTCATGCGGAGTGACTTGCTGCGACATTTGGAGGCCGGCACTGCAGCCTTGAAACCAACTATATCCAGCGAAAGCTTGGTAGAAAAAGGATATATTTTCTTGGTAACAGTGACAAGAAATTGTTACTCGCCTTGCGCTATGATTAATTAAGGGGATGGCATTTGGAGACCGGTTTGCAGCCTTGAAACCTAACTATGATACAGTCAGTGAATGATTTTCAGAAAAGAAGAGAAAAAACGGATCTTGTTAAGAATACGCACCCCA
The DNA here is from genome assembly GCA_001587735.2 of Parhyale hawaiensis. NCBI lineage: Eukaryota > Metazoa > Arthropoda > Malacostraca > Amphipoda > Hyalidae > Parhyale > Parhyale hawaiensis. The sequence continues at coordinate 25,785,531 of LQNS02277717.1, read as the reverse complement.
GACGTTACTGGGGTGCGTATTCTTAACAAGGTTAATTGAATGAATAATACAAACAAATTAGGTCTATTTAGGTCTAACCTAACCTAACCTTTAGGTTAGGTTAGGTTACGTTAGGTTAGACCTAAATAGACCTAATATGTTTGTATTATTCATTCAAGGTCATACTGGGGTGCTTACTCTTAACTAGATCCGACAAAAACTAGCGTTGGTGACGACAAAGAAACTGAGAAGTTAGATTTATTACTTGCCTTTATATGTACACGATGTGAAAGGACATTTGGAGCCTCGCACTGCACTCTTAGAACTATAGAGAAATCAAGTATCATTATATCGCACTGATATATTTGAAATTTGTGGTTTTTGTTTGTTACTTACGCTACTTCGAAGTTTACATTTCCGAAACATGAAGCGTACGTATACGATGTGCCTTAGAAAAGAAACCCTGAATGAGGAAACAAGACTGTGAACTCTTACAAAATATCGTGCAAATGTATTTACTGTATGAGAGAAACCCGAAATTGCTGACGCTGCCGCATGAAGTTCTGATCTTTAAATGGCTCAATTTAAATTGTGCATTCTTTTCGTAAACGTCGTACTTTGAAAGTTCTGTACATGGTGTAAGCGGAGGTCCCGATGTTGTCTTCAGTTCCATTGTTACTTATGACCAAAGGGGAAACTATATATGTAAAAAAAAAAACATAAACATGCAGAACGTAAACATGAATATGGATGTATAAAACGTATAAATCAAAGTCTCGGTGTAAACGACGCATTTGACGGATGTACATCTGGCAATATTGCTTTTGGATTTACGTTGTCTGCAGGTCGGGTGTCATATGACCTTCCTCGCGGAAATATCTAGGCAAGGTAGAATTCCTACACCAAAGCACCAAGAAGAAGAAGAAGGAGAAAGATCAAGTAGGGAGATCCAGAGAGTCCAGAGACCAATTTACGCCACTAATGAGAGGGACAGCAGCGGTGGCTCCTCCATGTCTTGTGTAATCACATCACTGACACAGAGCTGGGAGTCTTGGCGCCCTTCGGCCTCTACCATCTCACACGTGTGCCTAATGTTACTATAGGCCATCCGTGACCCTCTGGAGCAGTTTGTTTTCGAAATATTGATACATTTTTGAAGTTACTCGGACTAGGAAAACGAATAACTAAAAATGAAAAGACGTTCCTAAAGCCTATTCCACACAGCCCCTCATAAGGCACTTCATGACGCGGATACCCCATTGCATACACATGCATATACACTGTGCCTCATGCTGCAAGCAGAGCGACTGCTCAACATTGGCAGCGAAAATATGTGTAGATGCGCTAATTTCCCTGTATTCACGTAAAGAGATTTTTTTGGTTTAAAAGCTCAATTTTGAGAAAGTTTTTTTTTTTTTAATTGCAGGGAAAATTGATACCTCTGGCTCTCTTGGTCATATATACATATATTTTTTTTTTTTTGCATAGAAGCTGTACTACTGACTTACTTTAAAGTATATATTTATTTATGAAGTATCTAGGGAGTACACATAACAGAAGTGTACCTCAAATACGAGTCTTTTGTGATACCGAACTTCGGCTACCATATGGCCATATGTAGAACTGATAACGTTTTAATCCGTTGACAAGCTTTCACATGCGAATTATATACACGTATATGGGCTGAAAAATATTATTATAATGATAAAGCAAAATTAGGTCAACCAAATTCTCGCAACTTGCTGACAGTGCCAACTACATCACGTTGGTGAGCACATTCCCATAACATATGGGCATCACATCACCTAGTGTGAAGAGGCTATCTGCCCTAACTGAGGCTGACATAACCTTGATTGCTTTTGAACGCTGGTTCCCATAACGCCCTCTCGCCCTGCCCAACCTCTGCCTGTTGTCTATTTTAATGAAAGTGTGCTAACTTCTTTTAAGTATCTTTTAAGTCTTATCATTGATGACAAACTCGCCTTTTCCAAGCACATTGACCAATTGTGTGGTAAAGTCAATAGAGCACGGGAAGCATTTTACGCTGTTTCAAACAACCTATCCAGAAGATCGTTTTTACTATTACACCATGCAATAGTATATTCTCACTTGATTCAAAATATAACTGTGTGGGGTAATGCCTCTAATAATTTGCTACGTCCTCTCAAAGTGGCAGTTAATAGCGTCCTTTGAGTCATCCTTAATGTTAAACGCAATGCAAAAAATATCCCTCGAATGTCCGTCAGTTCAATGTAAGCAATATTGTCACTGTTGCAGTTAGACGATATAGACCAGTATTTCCTGTTAAAATTTATTCGTCACGCTATGTTCGATGATCTTGGCCTGTTTGACCAATATTACAGTCATTTAGTGCCAGCTCATAATCATTATACACGCAATCAAAGATTGAATTTACCTCTACCCTACTTGAGCTGGAAAAATAAACATTGTTGTTTTCCAAAGTATTCACGCTTTTAATGCATTGCTCGATGATCTTATTGAACCCGTGCGTCATTTTACATTTAAGCTCAAGTACAAACAATACGCTTTAGGAAGTTACCGTGAATAGTGCAATATATTTCTAATATTTTTATACCCGTTACCGGAGATTGTTGCAATATTTCGCCGCGAGTGATTTGATAGTTTGGTAGGCGGACTTCAGTAAAATTGTAAAAGAGTTGTATTACTGAAATTTTGTTGTTGCATTTTGACTTAAGGAATATTCTACGTTTTATCTGACAGATGGTATAGACGTTGAAATTCTGGATCTAACTCATGAATCTCAATGCGACTCTGAATTTTAAATCTAGCGAAGACTATTACGAGTTTTTGTCGTACAGTGAGGATAAATTAGCCTACCATCCAGCTAACTATCTACATATAGGGCTGTATATTTGAACCTTATTTGCAATTGTTTTACAGGGTGTAATCTATGTGTGCATAAACTATTTTATCCCTGAAGCACAGTAAGTGAGTCTTTAGAAACTATTAGCATGTACATGTGAAAAATATTTTATAGACGTCGGTTCGTTTTTTAGTGAATTAATTGTACTGCGCATACAATTTTTGAACCCGTATCAAGCACGATTTATAATATACATAGTGTCAGTTTTTCCCCGAGCCGTAACTTACTGAGAAGCTATGAGATAAATACATAAAAAAGGAAAGATGGGCAGACTAATGCATGTGGTGTAGTGGCATAATGTACGTTTTAATTCGCTTGGAGATGAACTGGAAGCTGAACACACTGGCTAATTCTCGCTAAAGCTGCCACGGCTCTGCTTGGGATTTTCCTCGTGTTCTCGGGATTTCACTCGTAGAAAATAAAATCTTAAAGTCACTTTTTTACTTCACTCGTACGCGACTGATCCGCTTTTAGAGGGACGTGTTTTTATTTTTAATTTAATGATTGTGTCAGCTTTTTCATTGTAGTCTTGGAGAACAAATAAACGAGTTCACGTACGTAGAACATAGATGTAGCAATGGTTAAAATTAACATTATTGAGTGCATTGCTCTAATACTTGTAGCTAAAGAAAGACCGTGATTTAATTCATGTAAGAATACTTTGATCGTACGACTGAAGTTAGCGTTTTGCCAATGATTTCCTCCCTAACTTAGCTATCTATGTTGACACCTTTACCGTCTCCGTGCAACAGATTCGCCTCTTCTAACGCTCACAGGGAGATATCATCGCGATGCGAGGCGCTCTAGCTGACGTATATCGACCACTGTACTCGACCGTACTTATCGTCATTCCAAAATCGAGTAGTTCCGGCAAAATTCTTGGTAGCTCGTCAACGTGAGATACCGTGACATACGACCGAGAGCCTATCGTCTACTCAGATAGCTCATTTGACAGTCAGAATTTCTCATTTCTAATCAATGTGAGACACCGTGATAAAATATAGAGTACTTTTCGTCATCTAAGATGGGTCATTAGACATTCAACACCTTCCATACTTGGGTACAAGGAAAGTTCTGCTACTCTGTGAGTGCTTTGCGTTCGTGGCTACGTTGCCCATCGCATATATTATGTCTGGAAACCAGTTGGAGTTCAACATTTTTCCATGTTCTGCATCAAGGTCCTGCCAAGCCGTGAGTATTTTATTTGTGGACATTTTGAAATTGTGCTTTCGAGTACGCTGGTAAGCCGTTCTAAGTTCAAGACTTTTTTTTCGGTCTCTACAAGTAGGACTTGCTACCTTATTTCGATAGCCGCTCTAAAGGACTAACCTCTTCTTGTAAACCATTTGAAGTACAACATTATTCCTGATTTGGCAACTATCCAATTCCTGCTAGTCTATTCTTGCAGTACCTGTAGCTATTTTTATACGACAAGCCTAATCTGGTAAAGCGATCAGAGCTGTACATTTTCCTTACGTTACACGAATCTACCACGAAATGTCCACCCGCAGCCACTTTCCACAGCGTGCCTATTTTGGTAAACAGTTTGGGCGGGTGCACACTAACGCAAAAGTTGCACCGCCGTACAACTCCACATCTGATTAGTTTCCCGCTAACAAAGCTTCGGCTTGCACATTGCTGTACCACTAAAAAATACCCAATATATGAGTCGATTTTTGCAGTTTTTTTTACTCTATGGCTAGCGGCAATGGTCAAGCTTTGAGAATACTTTCCACTTTGGAGTTAGCATAAAATCCCCATGGCGCATTGGCTTAGCGCGACATTCATACGCCGTAAGTTGTCAATGTGACCGACGAAGTGAAAGGTTGAATGTCTGAGCAACTTTTGCGTTAGTGCGCACCCGCAAAGTGTCTGTCATAAGTATACCCACTTTGCACACCGTATCTATATTCTGACAAACGATCGCAGTGCACCACATTTCCATACTCTGCAGCAAGGTCCTGCCACTCTGCGTCTGCTGTCCCTACAGACACTTAGCACGTGGTGTATCCGTTGACTGACTGCAGACCCTGGTGTGTCAACTCGGCGACAGATGTTGACAGAGGCGACGGAGGGGTCGACACAGGCTCCGTGCACGGAGTTCTGGAAAGCGGAGAATGTGTCCAAATTCGAAGCGTTGGTGTTTCATGAGGTAATTAGAGAACATCGGCGCCTAATTACGAGTCTCGCATATCTTAATGAGCAGCCTGACATGGCCACTACACTTACCGAAGCAAACGTAGGGATGTGCCGAGAAGTGCATTACAGTATATTAATTATATATTCTCAATGCAAATTAATTGTACACTGTGTCAGCGTGTGAAATAACTGTGTGGGAGGAAGACAAAAGGTATTACTTAGCTCTGAAAATACTTAACCTCCTAAATAGATTTCCTCTTCATATTCAGTCAAAATTTACCTATAGCTGCATGATATTTCACGACAGTGTTGAAGTTCAGTAATGGCTGCAATACGTATGTTAAGACTTTATCATGTGACATTTTAGGTTATCTAGCATTAATTTATATATATATATATATATATATATACATATATGCGTCATAACTATGGCTACTTCTTTGAGACGGAAAAAAAAGACGTCTGTACATAAGATGTAATAGGCGGCTGACTACATTCATTATAACATCAAGCAATGTGCAGTACCAACACGTGCAAAGTACAGTCATGCTTTGGAGCATCATCAAAGCAGTAAATATACTGCATATATACTGCAAAGCAGTATTTCAAACAGGCTTAGTGTATCCGCATTTGAACGAGGAATTTCGAGCGGGAAGATTTCAGTGAGTGGATACTTTACGTACAACACTTTCTCGCATTGCATTTTTTTGGTAATAACAAAAGTTGCAGCTACCTGAATTTAAACTCTAGGTAATATGTGCCACTAAGGTGTGTCGGTTCATATGAACTTGGGTCAGTAAATTATATAATTCACGAAGTATTAGCCTTTAAGGACCTCGTGCCTGAGCGTTAGATTCGCGACCGACGACCCCAGGAAGCAAAGAGCGTAGCGGGAGGACTCACGAGAAACTAGCATAAAAAAGTGACGCCACATCGACGAAGCTATAGCTGAGCAGCCTATGAGTATCTTAACTAATTTCCCCAGAAAAATTGCCGTAAATTCCGAATTTCATCCCTTACGCGCCTACATAAATGATTGAAATATATACTTATTGAGCGACAAACAATTATCAATAGAAAATTGCAGTGGAAATAGGCTGGTGGAAACTTTCACAGCACTAGCGGCGAAATCTGGGCCGGTATGGCACCTTGATTCAACTCCTTGTTTGAAGTAAAGCCTTGTTTACACTTCGTACTGAGTTCACAGTTCTCTTCACAAAACATATTTAAACTTGATTCATTCCATTCCCCGCTCCTGACTGGCCAGCTACATGAGCTGCACCCATACACAAAACACTATAAAATGTTTGTCGTCAAGTACAGAAAGTGTGAGCAATAACTGTTCCTATGGTTTCTCTCGCATAAAGAATACACTGCTTCTCATATTTTTGGTAAAAATTAAGCACCCAACTTACGAAGGCCTGATGTCTCTCCCCCAATGACTTCAACTGGTCGCTGTGACGTCATTCGTCTACTTCCGGTCACGGCTAAGTTTTATTTTAGTCTCAGAGTGTTTCCGTTACACTCTTGGTTTCCGCTGGAAACTCAAGCTGCTACTGATGACTATATTGACTTAAACTCAGCTAAGATTGACGAATCGGACAAGTTAATGCCAAATAGCTTAGATAATCTCAATCCGAGTGAAAGAATTGAACAAACATAAAGTTCTGTTAGAAAGTGTGGACGAACGTCACCGTTTCAGCAGCTAGTTCAGTAGTAGGGGAAAAGTGCTATTAGTGGCAGCAGGTTCTCAGCATCGACGGACAGTGTTCTAGATTTACTTCTCTTTTTACCATACGCATTCTTGATTGAAGAAAATGGTTTTACGTGAGTAAAGTTTCATATAAGATATGTTTCTGTTCCCATGATTTTTTTTCCACCGTCAGAACTACCATAATAATAATGCAGCTAAGTGACGTGCCGTGACGTTTACCTTGCTACAAAAATAAGATTTTGTGCCTTAATTTCTACGATATGTTAACTCATAATTTCCGCTGTAATAAGCACTCAAAGTGTCATTGTGTCTCAGAAAACTGCCTCAGCGTGTTCGCTGCATGTCGTTGAACTCGTATCGACAGGACATTTAAACCCTGACATTTCGTTTTTTCGCGAGCGAATTGTGTCGATGGAAGGTCAGAAATTGGTCCTAACTGATCGTCATGGACAGAGTGGGGACAAAAACGCGCGCGCGCTCATGCACAAGCCTCGCTCGCAGTGTGTACACTGCCCCAGCTGTTAATGTTAATGAGGCGGCCGCACACGCACGGCCACACGCTCCGGACTGACCGACAGATATTAACTACTATAGTTAGGTTTGGCGCGGGAAGGTGGAGACGGTCTGAAGTTGATTAGATATGACCGGAGAGATACGTAAGCTTGGGCTAGTTGAAATAAGAATGCCGTTGTACAATGTGGCCTACCTAGCACCCAGGAGTACTATGTGTGCCTATTAAGTTGGGCTTGGCTCCTCTTTATAGCTGAACCTAACCAAACCTATTCTTAACGAAACTAAGCTATTCCAACCTAACCTAACCTAACATATAACTCAGCGGTTGGCCACAAATTATATACCGGCGTAAAATTAGGTTAAGTTTGGTAGGATATGATGGATTAGGTTGCTCTAGGTTGTATTACGCTGAATAGAATTGGTTAAGTGGAGTCGTGTAAATTTAGGCTTTGCCGGTTAAACTCAGGTTAACTTGAATTAGGGCGTCTTCGATTGAGTCGTCAAAGCCAAGCACACTTCACTTAACTTATCCGGACCTGCTGACAGGAACTTTGGCTTTGTCACTTTGAATCGCGTTGCAGTTAAACAATTACTGAAATTTCCATTTTACGAAATAAGATTGAGTTCGTTGAAGTCTCACAGGTGATCAGTTTTGAGTTAATGCCTGAAACGTGAATAAACAGGTCGCAGCCAGGGCACCTGTCTGCAGTTCCGGACAAGTTAAGTGAAGTGTGCTTGGCTATGACGACCCAATCGAAGGCGTCCTTAGTGTCTAGTAAATTGGACTCAGTAATCCAAAGATTAGCTTAGATTACTATAGGTTAGATTAGATTCAGCTTCGTAAACTTAGATTAAGGCTTTCGATGGTTGATTTGTTCAAATCGTCTAACAGAAGCGCTGACACTGTCCCTCTGAATCGTGTTGCAAGTGGTAGAAGCTACTCGATTACGTCGAGCCTGCTGAAACCTTTGTTGCGTGGAGTAAGATTGAGTCTAAGGAATTCTAAGGGGAAACCTACTGAGGGCTAATACCTGAAACTCAGTTCATTTAGTCGAAGCCAGCGCACCTGCCTTTAGTTTCGATCAAGTTAAGCTCTGGAAGCTTAATTTTGGCGCCCAATCGGACATACCTTTAGATTAGTGAGTATGCTAGCTTAGGTTGGACGTTTTCGAGTTGGGCCGGCAAGGCTGGGGACTGTTTACGCTGCATCATTAATATTTCGATATATGTATAGAGGGCTAGTTCAGAAAGGCTCATTAAATTAGGATTTTGGGTTGATCGGGTTACATTAGATGGCGTTAGGTTGACCGATTGACAGACTAGGAAAACATCTGGTTTGTATCATTGTTCACAGGTTCACAGTGTTCACCTATATGTACTGATAAATTGAGTTCGATTTAGTTCCTACCATATTTGTTGTTTACGTGAGAAAAAATCACTGTGGTTAAAATAATTATATTTTTAGGAGTAACACAAAACTACTTTTCTCTGGATATCGACTTGGGAACTGCGAGCAATTCACCGTTAGACATTGATTTTAGCCCTGTAGCTGAAATCTAGTTAGCATGTTTAATTCGCTGCAATATGTAGCTGCGTAGTTTTCATAATTAGATAAATTTTGGCCTCAAGAACGGGTACGTGTGATCGGGCAGCGGAATCGAGCCGTTAAGGCTTGACTTGTCCGAACACTCCGGCAGGTGCCCTGGCTTCGACCAGCTGAATTGAGGCATTGGCCCTCAATTGGTTGCGCCCGAAACTTCCAGAAACTCATAACGAAGATTTCAGTTTGCTCAACGTAATCGGGCAGTTTCTAGCACCTACAACATGGTTCTAAGTGACGACGCTAAAGTTCCTGCTGCATTTTCACAGACAAGTTAAGTCAACTGGTCTTAGCTTAGATCGACTTTGACGGCCCAGTGAAACATGTCCTATATTGAAAAATCATCCATACTTAAGATCTCTTAACTATTACTACAGATTGTAGCATTAATTTCAGGATTTTACTACTAAGTCTGATGTAATCTTTTAGCATTTGCCTTTAGTGTATTTAGTTTATACCGATGTGCTATTTCTTTATTTCTTAACGTCTCTTGTCTACTTATAACGATTGGAGCATTTACTTCATGTCGGCTTTACTTCATGTCCATAATTAAAAGCGTGAAATTGATGCCAAATGTGATTTTTCTCTTGGGCTACTCTTAACAATGCTGTTCGAAATCTATATACGTGGAATGTACTTTTTCTTCGAGGCTCTTTACAGTTAAGGGGATTTAGCCCTATTTGCATCAGGCTTTGTTCCTTCACTGTAAGGTTTCTTTGTATTAAAAAAAGCTTTTATAGCTCAGTAACATAGCCGGGGATGTATGTATATGCATATGCTTTTAATGCATAAAACTGCTTTTCTACTAAGTCTCTGCATGGCCACGCTCTACTCCTCAAAGTAATCAAACTTGAGCCGTAGGTAGCTATTAATCCCATAGCTAAATACACTGTTGCGACTTCTGTATGCACAATGCAGTAATATATGAAGCATTTAGCGAAGATGTAATTCTTTTACAACGACTTAATGCGTTCTCCGCCGCTTTGCTATGTATTTACTAAGCAAACTTGGAGTAGTGTTGTGATGTGTTTACGTTATCATTAACTGGAAATCGTCTCACTCTTTTCATGAGGTGTAGGTCAAACGCTAAACATTTTATTATGAATGGATGATTGGGTCTTATTAATCGCTGTTCTTTAAACAACCCTTTACAAGTCTTGAATCGCTACTTTGTAATAGCTCCCCATACGCCATACCTGCCCTGACGTACGTACCCCATCTTTAGTATATTTCCAGGAGTGTTTCAACACTATAACTTTACTTTTTGTTTGCTCGCCCGATCAGTTGTTTTTGTGGCACTCACTCCCGCCCGTGCCTCGCTGAAACTCGTTAAAATAGAGACCAGTTTTAGCATTTCCAAGATTAGTTAACACTAACTTTACCTTCTGTTTGCCCGAGCGATCAGCAGTTTTTGTGCACGCGTCTGTGCCTCACTTAACCTTGCAATAATCCTGTTTGCCAAGAAATTAATGCCAGCGTCTCATTTTTTCTCCGTGTTAGTCCGGCTCATTGGACTGGATCGGATCATGCATGCAATACGATACGCCTTTCGCTGCGGGTTAGCATAAATAGCTGTCCAAACACGAGCTCTGTTTTGTTATGGAGAAAAAACGAGCGCCATTGGCACGATATGCACCACTTGGAATACAAGAAACACAAGGAAGGAAATGTGAGAAACGTGTCCTCAGTCACGCTAGTCGTATTCCAGTTCTGCATCAATTATTCCTGTCGAGGAAGTTGCAAATGCAACAAGATGACATACTGTGCTAGTATAAAATGTGCTATCAAGTTTATTTAATAGAAGGCGACTATGAAGCGGACGTTCAACTCAGGTGTCGATGTCAGATGCAATTACTTAGTAATTTCAGTACTGACGCAGACTTAGAATTTTGAATAGAAATTAATCCCGTGACCCTACTCATACCTGGTTGTGTTACCTTTATAATTCACAAAGGTTTTTTTTTCGTAGTAACATAATAGTATTTAGAACCCATGTAGCCATAGAACACAGTCTCCTATGAATCGTGTTAACTTGCAGTGGCGTATCCTGTACACATATGCGCAGTAACAAATAGTACACTTATTCGAAAGTCTACTATACTTCAGGTTATTATGAGTAAGCGCTCATTCGGTTGGCAGCCGAAATTAACCCTTCGAAGCTTGACTTCTCTGAAACCCCAGGCAGAAGCTTTGGCTCAGCCTTTTCGAATCGCGTCGCAAGCGCTAGAAGCAAACCTATTATGTTAAGCCGGTTAAAAACTCTATTCCTCTGAGGCTCAGTTTTTCGAAGTCTCAATATTAACTGGTCAAGAGTCCACGCCTGAACGCTAACATTACGGGTCGAAGCTAAGGCACCTCCCTTAAGTGTTGGACAAGTCAAACCTCGGAAGTTCAACTTCGGCACCCAGTCGTACACGCGTTTTGTGCTATATTCTCAAACTGCTCTTCGTATTTTTCCTGAGATATTGGATTTCGCTCAAAATGTTTACTGTCATCTTGAAGACACAGCATGCCGCGTTTTCGTTTCTAAAACCGAGTTTCACCAAAGTTTTTTTTTCTCGCCTGCAGTACAATATATACGTACGTTTTTTCCGACCTTGCAGGCACAACTCTGTGTCCAAAAACTTTACTAAAATGTTAGCCGTCAGGTCCCTGAACTTCAATATGTGTCCCTTGTATTGTAAAGTTTCGAATCTCTTTAAATTTACGGTGAAATAAAATTTGAAATACCGTGCAGTTTTTTCATGTCACAAGGAAGTAACTGGGAAATGTGGCGGGCTCTGACGGCGTCAAAAGATTATCGAGTGGACCCGCCTAACGTTTCGCATGACCGATGAACCTTCTGAAGGCGGGTTCACACGATCGGCGAAATAGACGGGTTACCTCATCTCAGCGACCGAGTGCGTTACCGTGTTCGCTTGAAAATAAGAAGAGCGAGCAGCTTTCTGAGTTCGAATTCACGATAGTGATGCTTGTTACACGAACAGACCTGACGGATAACATATTCAGTAAATCTTTTTGTAGACAGACAGTTATGTTTATAGATAAACAGAACGAAACATTCTGCAGCTGAGTTGCGTGAACACGTTCATTTGAGTGTCGTGTTAGCTCACCCCTTTAGCAGCTCCCTCTTATAGCTCACTAATTCCCCCCCCCGTTACATATATTAGAAATGAACTTGAATGTAGACTCAACAAGGCGAAATATTTTTGCAATTTGACTGACTTTCTACTTTCACTAAATTGAACAGTTTTACAATTATACTGTGCAGCTTTAGACTTATCGTAATCGGTAGTCAAACTTGCTGCTAATTGGCAGTTGCCTGTTTATTTTTTCTTCTTTCATCTGAGAAGAACTGCACAGAGCCGCTTTCAACAGTTCTCAGGTAAGTTTTAGACTAGACGGCTTCAGGCAATTACCTGTGCAATTGGAATGTGTGCTCCGTGCAAATGAGCAATAGTATGGCAATCACTGGTGAGCGCTCACCCTTTCATCGCACTTCGCCTCTCATCTTAAGCAGCAAGCAGGAGCAGATTGCCTCCCTCCTAACAAGGTCCTACAGGAGACCCTCAAGACGGTCCTTCGGCCCCCTCAGGTTTACCAACTCGATTTGTGAAGCCTTTGCTATGTCAGCCGCTGCTCTATATAGCAGCGCCTTGCTTCTTGCAATGAATGTCTAACCAGCGCATCTCACATCTTGTAAAGATGGGACAGCTCATCAAGACAAAATAAGAAATCAGAGGGAGCAGAGCACTAGGCATGTACGCTTAGCTTGCATACTTCGAGTTTCCATAAGATTTCAAGTCGTAAGAAGCGTCTAGGAACGAGTCGGTGGTTGTCCTACCAGCCAAATCTTGATGACTCCTTGCAAGGAGATTCAATACTGCCGAACCCCTCATTGTTTAGACCAATTTGCGCAAAACCCGTTCTTCAGGTGGACGAAGTGACTACCATCTAACTGGAAATTTCACTCTCCTTGTTGTTTCTCAACCTCCCAACGTCAGCGTCGCATCGGAAACTCACTGGATATATCACGTTCAAAAAACTTACTGTGAATTAACTGATGCCTACAAAATTTGTAGTGCCACTTGTGATGTTTCTGGCCATATGATGGATAAGCAGAGGACTGACAGAAGTTTGAACTCCCTGCATCTTGCGCATCTCCAATATTGACAGTTTAAGCCTAGCTTGTTAACTTCTGTACCGTCTCGGCTGCTGCATTGTTGCTTCGCAATCTATCGAGTTGTTGCGTCCACAGTGGATTTAGCTTTGTAATATTTGGCTGTTGCACTGCTGGTGCCTTTTTGCTATATTGTTTTTACTAAAACGTAACAAAATTAAATTACTTAAATGGTTCTTCTTTCAAAAGCTGATTCTTTGCAGCTTTTGTTTTTCTTTCGTGGTTATTATATCTTTGTTGAATTGTTTCTGCAACAGGCTGGGTTTTGTTGTCCGGCCAATTTTTCTTTTTGTAAAGATATTTCAATTGTACAAAGAGTCTAGAATGTCAATGAACAGTGAGCTTGTGTTTTTTTTTTCGAGAAACACATCCTCTTGCTCTAATATCTCAGCTCTTATGACGTAAAATTAATGTTAGTAAAACTCTTAACAATACTAAAAATACTACATTATATACTCGTGTATGATATCAAGGCGAGAGGTAGCTTCTTCCTAAAATAGTTGCAGTATAAAACTAAAAACATGTGGTGAGAACCGAACACAGAGGCGTGTTGTGATCGCTGTTTCTGAGTTAGCGGTGCTACACCGGTAACCTCGCAGTTCACAGATGTCATCACAGTCTCAACCTGTAAAGAGGGAACCACGATTGAAACACGGGTTATGGTGACACATTTCTCAAAAAGTTCGATTTCAAAGAAAGCTATGATAAAAATTTACAAATGTGTAGCAATTTCACTCATGCAGGAGTCGGTAAATAAGTATTCCTATTTCGAGCTCCGTACATGAAATAACAGTTAACGAAGAATTTAATTATTGTTAGTCTTACACCGGTGCTCGTCAACGGATGGTTCTCTCGTAACAGCAAATCGGGTTATCACTTTTAAGGTTACAGTAACCCAACTGGGTAGTAATTATAACAGGTCTCAGTAGGTACTTGGACCCACGATGGCCCAATGTTTAAATTGATTCACGCCTGCCGACGCAGTTCAATTTCCTATACTAGGTCTATGTTGGGTTGTTTGCAGGCATGGCAGCAATTGATTGGTTTGGTTTATATATTAGCATACGAAATGAATCTTTACTTCTCGTAATAACAGCATTGCTATTTATGTCACCAACATCGATCTTGCTAGAGCTGATTACCGTTTGCACTTTATTTTAGTATCGTATTACGGTTCTGGGCAGGTCCAGAGCCTGATATGTGTTTTTAACT
>LQNS02277717.1:25727230-25743136 GCA_001587735.2 Parhyale hawaiensis | reverse complement strand
ATATATATATATATATATATATATATATATATATATATATATATATATATATATATATATATATATATATATATAGGTTTTCCTGCCATATATATATATATATATTGTATATATGATTAGTGTTGATTAAATGTGCAAATCTGAAGAATAGTGCAGTCGTATTAGCAATTATTATAACTTTTCCTTCTGCTCAAGCGGACAATTCAACGAGATTGGAAACTTTAGTAAGCAGGTTTCGGTAGTAGACAAAATCCCAACTACTCGGCCTGTACTGCACACTGAAATGCTTCATCCACATCGCAAGTAAATCCTGGAGCTTGTCATCCGAAACTCTGGAGCGAGCCGATGCTGGCCGGAGCTCGTTAATTGCGTAGGCAGGCCCAGTATCTGCAGGCCGAGCAGTTAGGACAGTTAAGACTGAAGGGCAATAGCGTCCACGCTGACTCAACAGATCTGGGCTGGGGTGAGTCGAGTCAGGTAATTAGCTGCCAAGTCCTATTTTGGTGACACAAACATTGGACCGACCACGGCTGCGGCTGCTTTTTGTCAACAAGTAATTTTACGCATTTTCTGAAGGCCGCAAAATGGGAGGTGATCTCGTCAGTCTCAAGGAAATTTAAAATGACTATTATACTGAAAATAGAGCAATGGTGAGTGAATGAAAACGCTGTTTCCCTAGACAGAAGAGAAGATAGCACGCGCAATGAAGGCCATCTCAATGTCAACAAGTGCCGACTGTAGCCGTCACTTTTTGTCAACAAACAATTTCACGCATTTTCTGAAGATCGTAAAATGGTAGATGAGCTCATTGTTGAAAAGAAATACTGTAAATGGTACACTGAAAGCAGCAGAATGGTGAGTGAGTGCAGACGTTGTTGACAGCTCCCTACACCCAGATTAAGCTCCATATCAGTAAATTCATTTCTATATTTTAAATGGTATATATATTCAGATTCCTATGTAGATAGACCTCTTTAAATGTAATCTGAACCGGTATAGTGGGATTTCTCTGCATGTAGACACTGCTACAGGTGTTCCAAGAAGTGTACAAGGTTTAGGAGAGTTTTAAAAGGACGTGTGATGGTTCTCTATGTAGCCTCAATGTCAACACCTGATGTTGAGAAGGGTACACACGACAGTCAACCGACTGTGTTCCCTCAACACAGGCACAGAGTCTGTATAGGTTGCTGTGTCCGTTTCTATAGTAAAAACGTGTCCAGCTCTCTGTGCTCTCAAATTCACTCAAAATTTGGAGAGATTTCCAAAGATATAGACGGGTCATTTCACGAAGCAAGACATGCGTCCCTCTTAATAAGAAAAAGCTTTTATTTACTAAAAGGCGTCTTTCGATATGCAGTGCCATATAGCAGCTATCGTTATTCTAATCCCATACTGCGGTAGTTTCAATTAACGAACGAACGAACCCAAGGGCTGCCCTGAGCGCCTTCTAGAGGACTGTCCTGAGTGCCTTCTCCGTAGGGGATGTTGCATCTGGCTGCAATTCCTGCTGAGAAGGTTACTTTTAGAAAGTTACGTAGGTTATCTACCTATTTTCCCCCCTTTCTGTACCGCGAGGTGGACTATTGATCGAGATAGCTGACCTCGTACGCGGGGCACCTCTAGTCTCTCTCTTGTGGAAGGCCATGAAAGGGGCCGTCCACTCGAGTGTCTTTCTCTATTCTTTGCGCCTTTTCCTGCCAGTAGTAGTGCATTGACCCAACTTATACTGTATGGCAGAAGAAAGCCGTGTCGAGATATATTCTTAACTGCGCCTCCTGGCCGACTAGCATCACTGTACGGATCGCCCTTTAACGGAAACGGTGGTTAAACTAATCATTTAATAACAATAATTATAATTCACTTGATGAAAGCCATCCTATTATGAAATATAAATACATGATTCTGAATTTACATATTTGTACTGTAGGCCATACTGTATAGTACCGCCATAGCTATAGGATGATATTGTATGGAATAGTATTTAGGCAATCAGGTGAAATAGTGTTAAGCCATGCAGATCTCTCCTCGGGAAGCAATAATAGCATTTCACATTTACCTTACTTTGAAGGAACAAGCTGTAATATTAGCAGAAACATAATTATATTTATTTTGCTTCTCGTGTGAGGGTGATCGTCAGGTACCTAGCACTGTTGCGATGCCAGTTCAATTGATCCGTTTGGTAGGTGATGGCACTGAGCCATGTAGATTAGGTTGTAAATTCATAGCTGTAATGTTGCTAATAAATGAATGTGCACGAAGTTTTTTTAATGTAAGCTGTAATATAATAATCTAAGAACACCTCCCGCCCGTGGAGAAATATATGTTAAACAATAATAATAATTATTCACACGACATTCTCAAGGTGGCAAAAGTTTGCAAGCAACAAGAGCTCGACGGGAGTGTCTCTCATGGCCGACTTATTTCCAGTTCTCAGTTTTATTTTTCCTGCCAAATTTCCAGTTTAAGAAGTTTGCGAGAAGTGATGACTCGTGCAAAATGAGCGTAAATATGAGCGCGCGCGTGGAGATGAGCGCCGTTTTATTGTAGGGGTCGCTACACATAAACCTCCATTGATAAAAATGGCAGAAAAGCTTGATCCCATATAAAAGAGATCATAAAAGAGGGCGAACAGCGAGCGTAGATTTTGGACGAGATAGGGCAATTATCGCAGATGAAAGGAGCGTCTAAGCCGGCAGTGCTGACTTAACGGGGGCTTGTCACTGACTTGGGTGAGAGGCGGGCTGGCTTAACAGAGTGAGTTGCTGTCTTAACTTGACTGGTTACTAGCTTACCTGAGTTGCTTACTGGTTTAACCGCTTTACATAATTATTATATACTGGCGTAACCACGTTGCATGCTGGCTTATCTGCGCTAAATACTGGCTTATTCGAGTTACCGCGTCGCATAGATACACGCTATAGGGCACGTTCGATTGGGGCACGAAATTAAGCCTTCGAGGCTAGCCTTGTTCGAAACTTCAGATAGAATTTTTCGTTTTGTTTCCTTGAATAGTGTTGTTAGAAACAAGCCTTTTACATTGAGCATGATGAAAACTCCAAGTTGCTTGAAAACACGATGATCAACTATGCCGACGATTCCACTTTGATGGCAGTGATACCTGCTCCTCGCCTGCGTGATGCTGTTGCTCAGTCTCTGAATAGGGATTTGTCACGCATTAGTGCTTGATGCTCGGCCTGGAGTATGAAGCTGAATGCCAGTAAGACCAAATCGGTGATTATCAGTCGGTTTCAGACACTGGTACCGCAGCATCCCCAACTGGATATTGATGACACTTTACTTTAGGAGTCTAACTCTTTAGAGATTCATGGTGTTGTCTTTGATGAGAAGCTTACTTTTGAGCCGCATATTAGGAAGTTGGTGTCATGTGCTTCCACTACGATTGGGCTCCTGCGTAAGGTGAATTTCGTGTTTGGTGATAGGTTGCCCGCAGATGTTTTTATGCGTGTTTGCTGCCTGTGTTCGAGTATTGCTCACCGGTCTGGGCTTCAGCTGCTGACACTCACTTGCGTCTGTTGGACCAACTTGTTAGTTCAGCCAGCAGGCTGTGCGCTGATAATGATCTAGTGAACCTGTCCCACNTCCCACAGGAGAAGAGTAGCAGAGCTATGCATGTTTTATAAGGTGTACAATAATGAGAGGCATTGGTTGTATTCTTCTCTCCCTGCCCTCAAGGTTTTTGGGAGAGGGACTCGTGCTGCGTGCGAACTAATCAGTTCTGTCGGTGCTTCGTGCCCTGGTCGGCTAAGGTTTGGAATTTGTTGCCGGCATCGGCTTTTGGCCGTATAGGCCTGCAGGCGTTTAAGTCAACTGTTAATAGTTTTTTACTGGATTTCCTTTAGCAGCGTTTTGGAGCTTCCCGGTGTTACAAGATGCTTCATTTGGGTTGTATTACCTCTCCGTGGGAGCTCAAGCGTTTTTTAATAATAATAATTAGTCACTTTCGGTGAGAGGCAAGCTGGTTTAACATAGTACGTTACTGTCGTAAGTGGGATTATGTACTGGCTTATTTGAATCCACTATTTTTTAAAAGTCAGCTCGTCACTGTTTTGAGAGAGATAATTGCTGGCTTAGCTGAGCAGATTGCTGGCTTAAGTGACGCGTGACTGGCAAGACAAACTTGCGCACAGACTTGGCCGAGGATGTTACTGATTTTATTTCCCTAGTCATTGACTTGTCAGGAACGCATGGTGGCCGACTTGGGCCTGTTACTGGCTTGCAAAGAGAGTCACTCACTCAATCGAGGGCATAATGGCTTAGATGAGCATGGTACCCCCTTAAGTTGGCTTGCCTCTCTCTTGAATAAGGTAAAGTTAACAGTTAGTTCAAACTGACAGCACGTCCCGATTGAGAATTCCATAAACACTAACTGGTTTGTACTGCAGATCGATGCACGCTAGAGCAAAAAGAAGAGCACGGCTGCAGTCGACCACAGAATAGCAGAGCTATAAGTCGTCAGAGACGGACGGCTCTGTTATAACTGCGACTCATTTGCTATTGGGGTCAGTACTCCCGCAACAGCTCAAGAATGTCAGAAATGCTGATACCGCAAGTGAATCGTCGAAGAGTGGCTTACAGTTACTGCATGCCTGGGAGGTGACCTGGGAACCTATATATGCAATGCAAGCACAGCACCCTAATATACCGCTGCAGCAGCTGCAGCTGCTGCCGTTGTAACTGGGTAGTCACTGGCTTTAGCAGATTTGGCAGAGTTGTGTGCTAGCTGTAATAAGGTGTGCCGCTGATTTCAGTTAGTTACATACTGGCATCACTTGCTTCCATACTGTCTGCAACGCTTGTCGGATGCTTGCTGAACTTATCGTCGCACACCGGCTAAGCTAAATTGCATCTTGGCTTGAATTGCCGAACGCTTGTGTGACTGAGCTGAACACAGACTTAAATGAGCCGTTTGCTAGTTTTTTTTTTAATTCAATTTTAACCTAATTCTACTGAATCGCATGCTAGCATATCTGAGCCATGCAGGCTCGCAGTAATTTTACTGAATCGCATACTTGTCTGACTGAGCCGCATAGGGCTTGACTGAAGCACATACTGCCGTACGTGAGTAACATACTAACTGAACTGAGTCCCATACAAGCGTCACTACGTAGCATAGTAACTTAACTAATCCGCATGAAGGCTTGGCTGTGCCGCAGATGAGATAGGTTAGAAAGTTACTAGATTTTCTCACAAGCTTGATCGAATTCCTGACATGGATCGCTGCAACATGAGAGAGACAGCAGATATTTGAGTGTATACGTACTTCATCAGTGTACTTTATTCCTCTAGCTGCGCCTGGCTCCTACCGAGCGGCATAATTTTTTTTTCTACTACCTTCCATTTCTTTGAGACACTTTCGTGATTGTCATCGAACGTGATAAATTACAGCATTACAATAACTAATGAACGATGGGATGCAAAGTAAATAGTTGCTTGCCCCAGTCCTAGTTCCCTCAGAGGCACCCGTCACTTTTGGTTACTACTACTGCCTTCTACTTCTCTGATATACCTTTGCATTGTTGCTGAAAAGAGAACATTACTGCAGTAGAGTAAACTACGGCGCCAAGATCGCCCGATCGGTACAGTCCCTGCACAAACTACCAGACGCAGCCTGACATTATTGGTACCTATACTCTACATATTTCGGGTTGATCTGGATAGGAAACTCAAACTATCGTAATCTATAGCCTTAAAGTAGTTCAGATGATGTTTTTTTTACCCAGATATGTCCGAAATATACAGCATATGGACCAAATGTATCGAAGTCCATCTAACTTTTTGCCTTTTTGCTCAGGGACTGCACGTGATCGGACCATTTTCGATGCACAGACCCAGGCCTGTACTTTAGAAGGCCTTGGCCTATCCTACTCCACTCAGAGACAGGCCCAGCTCTTTCAAAACCTCACTATTCTTCATCCTGTCGGTGCTGGCCACCATTTCTCGAAGCCAAACCCCATAAAATTGAGCAATTCTCGGCTCCATCACTGCGTGACGGGCAGCATTTTAAATACGACAACTTGGCGAGATGCTCTCATTATATCCTCCAATATTACGAGTTGCTGGGTAAAATAATGACTGCGTTGATTGCAAAGTGCGACATCTTCTCCATTGCTATCGCTTGCTCGTCTCCCCGAGTTGTAAAGAAGATTTTTGTGCAAGGAATGTCGTTACCTGGTTTTATAGACCATTGGCCTTGTCATCTGGGAGGCGTTAAGTGTTTTCTTCATTGACATCAGTTAGTGGTCAGTTCTGTAGGGTGAGGCTCCTTGGTTGATGTGTGGAAGTCGCTGTACTCCAACTTTCCAAGAGCGGAACTTCTAATTCAACAAACCTCATGTATCACTTATCAACTTCATAGCGAGGGCAGTCATACTATGTAGTCAAGAAATCAATAAGCTCCATGCAGCACGGCAACAGTTGCATTCCAGGTATTAGATCGAAATAAAAGATAGCTATCTATTGAACTCTTACGACTGGTTTGGTGTTTCTTTTCGCGTATGAAGCCCTCATCATATAGGATATCCGTGACTATATTATTGCCTTCTTGTAGATGACGTCAGTCGATGGTAGGCCGAAGGTGAGTGAGGTTCAGTAAATGAGCGCTGTCAGATTTTCGGTTCTGACAAAAATTACGGAAGAAATTGAACAGCGCCACTGCATTTAATTTTGGCAAGGTTGGTGATTGCCAACAAGTAACAATCCCAAAGCTTCATACAATTGGCCTTCGGGAACGAAAGAGAAGAGAGTACACAGTTAATGGAGTGGTATGACTGCTTCAAAGTTAATCACACATCAGTGGGGACAGGCACACATTCATAGAGACCGCAAACATCCCAAAATGAACTGTCATTGACTACCTGAAAACCCTAGTGATGCGGTATAATTTATTATGATCAGGAATTTACAGAGGAGTTGGGCGTTAACACAGCACCCGTTCATTCCATTGTTCAAATGGAGCTGGGCTCCGGAAGAATTTCATGCCATGAAGTTAGTACCAGTGCATAAATTAGTGGGAAGTGAAACGCAATGATTCGCTGCCAAAGCCACATTGCATCTCGGGAATTGCTGAGCTTTGTACAAAAACCGATAATTCTACCTGCGCTCACACGTAGAAATGTATGTGCTTTACGATAAAAACACCTGGTTTCTTATCAATCACGACCTAATATTTTAGCTACAGAGCAATAATAATTAATGGTAAAAGATACTGTTGTTCATCACAACTCTCTTGTTCATCTGTTGTCCATCACAAACGACAATGTGCATTGACGCAAATTCAAACGACAAGGTAGTTTACAGTTAACTAATTTTGCTTAATGGCAAACAACCATTTTTCTGTGTGCACCTTCAGTTACTCGTCGACCACTTGATTATTTTTTAAACTGCCAGACACTCAGTCCTGTGATCCAGCGCATAACGTGCAGGCTGCGGGATGCGTAATACCTAATTAAATTTGCATCTCTTACGCCTAGTAGGTGGACCGACTATAATCATATGTAATATAAATTTAGAACCATGGAGCAATTAACTGACAATCTGCGGCACCTAAACTGCACGTTGCTACTGTAACACAGGTTTTACTGTAAAAGAATACTTTCACATTCAGACTTACTCATGCAACAAAATATCATTTTTCATTTCTTAACTTCGATACATTTCAGGAGAGAAACCTAGATCATGAATTAAAGTGTGTCAAGAAATTTCCCACTAAAAGTACACTTCTCTTGACAGTTATTAATTTTGGTGAATTTTGAATGTGCACTTGTCACTACGTAGCCCAAAGCTAGAGCACTCTCAGAGCGCATATCTCCGGCAAGCAAAGCAAGGGTAGCGAAAATTTTAAATTGGTTCTGAAACCATGATTTTCCTTGTACCAGCACCAAAATCTAATCATTTGAGCCTTTTAACTATGTTAACAGTTTCTGTAATTTTCTTGGAGATCTGTTCATGAGATTTTGAGTATTATCACCAAAATTTAATCATTTATGTCTGTTAACAATAATAAAAACTCCTGTAAATTTCATAAAGATCCATCCATAACTTTCTGAGTTATTGTGCTAACAAGCATAAAATCAAACACAGTGACAAACAAACGAACGGACAGATCATCACAATAAATTGGTCAATCACTCTTCGTAATATACCCAACAACTCGTATAAACTTCATAAAAACCTATCAATTACTTTTTAGTTAAGACACTGCGAAAGAAATAGACAGACAAACAAACGAACAGATGGACGGATTTTCACCAAAAGTTAATCATCTGTTACAGTTAACATACCCAATAACCCCTGTAAATTTCGTAAAGTTCCATTCATAACTTTTTTCAGTTATCTTGGTAACAGACAAAGAGATAGACAAACAAACAGACAGACAAACACGATAAAAACATAACCTCCTTGGTGGAGTTAATTATACTCCTGTTTTATAAAAGTTTTGAGTCTTGGAACATTTTCAAGCTGAAAATTTTCATCAATAAACTCATAGAAGCAGTCATAAACATTGTTGTAGACGCTGGCATGCGAAAATTGTATTCTTTTTTTTTTTAGTTTTTCAATATAAGTATATATACAAATATATTGACAATTCACAGTTGTCAAAGTATAAAAGCAGTCATAAATATAGTACAGAAATATATATGAAGCTTTAAATCATTCCCCAGGCATTTCATATATATCAATATTTAAACTTTTATGAATCGTATTTTAAAATTATCGACGCGCTAAATCCAACTACAATATTTTTTCAAAATCCAAAACAGCATTTTCTAACGCAATATGGCGCACATTTTCTACGTCTCGAAGAGCTCCAAATCTTGGCTGATCAAATTCATCTCCAACAAAAGGCTTTAGATCCAACTGCACTGTAAGCAAGCCCCCCGCTCTCTCTTTTCAACAGCCGCGTTGGGATGTTAAAGAAATAGAAAACAAAGCTGTAGGCAAGGGACGACGTAGGCCTCCGATCCCCTTATGCATATTTGTTCCAATGCTTGCTTATCAGATGCTGTATCTAATAGGCTTATCAGGATGCTGAGAAAAGGCTTCAGTACGCGCAGCGCAGATCGCTGATGTGCTGGAAGATACTCGGCTGTCTTCTTTGGAGAGCCACTGCACCAAAGCGTAGAGGGTTGGCAAATGACGCTCTAGAGACCTAAAGGGTTGGAAGAGATACGACTTTTGGAGCTTCCAGCTATCTCAAGTGCAAGTGCAATCGGTTTTCAAATATCGCCTGATAGTTAATTCAAGGTACTAAACTGAGTGCCCACGATTGAAAATTCTGGCATGTTGAAGCAAAGCGAATCAGGGTATTATAGTTCTATCAATCCCACTATACCAGTCGAAGCTGCCCATAGTTACATCAGTAAGTATTTGGGTTGGATTTGCACCGTGGAGAGTTAGAGTTTAACAATCACGCAACTAAACCTGTAATGAACAGCAGGATGTGCCTATCATTAGCTCTTCACTGATACGGATAAACCCTAGACATGATTGTACAAAAGGGGCTGCTTAAAATGTTGTCAACTATACTAGGACGATAAATACTTGGTACATCAACTAAATATAGAAAAATCTTGCAAATTGCACACGCTTCTCTCGCTTCTGCTCCTACCGGATAATGGAAAATGAAGTTTATGAATTCAAATGCCATCTACAAATTGTTAACTTTTACCTAAAAAAATAAATAAATGGAGAAATTTCGATTAAAATACCTTCGTCTACTATACATACCGTATTTTATCTCAGCATTTGCCTTTCAAAGTCAAACCAAGTTACATGTTCATATTTATTTCTCTATTCAAGCCAATGCATCAAATGCTCCTTGCTGTCAACTGTCTCTGCAAAATTGCATGTAATGTCGGGAAAGTGCACCTCGCAACTATTTCAGAAACAACTCCGCCAAGAGAAATCTCAGCTGGGAAGACGAAGGCCGTACCAAAGTTTCCAGCCTGGAATGTGTGTATTGGAAATGAAGCAGCAATCGCTCGTTGCCGTTACGACTACAATTGGGTTTGCTCCAACCCTTGCTGAATGTTAATGCAAATATGGTAGTCTAGCTGGAGCAGGCGGGCGGCAATGCTGCAAATCATTGCCTTGACGAGCTCGACAGGCTGATTGTCAGAAGCTGAGCAGCAGTTGAAAGTGAAAATTAGGACTGTTGAGGTGGTGTGGCGAGGTTTCGGTAGGACGCTCAGCGTGACGATCGTTGGTGATTATCTGAGGTGGTGAGGTCAAATTATCGTAAGCACATTGAAAATGAAAGCTTTGAACTTGGAGCTGATGGGATAACACATAAATTAGAAGCATCGTACATGTGAAACGGGAACTTTTGACGTATTATATATAGTAGCGGAAGGAAACGTCCATAATGTATAAAGTGACCGAAAAAGTCCAGTTCGTTTTTGATTAGCTGTTGAATGAAGTGAAAATAGTTACGCACTGCGTATAACAATTGTTTTCAAAGCCGGGCATCCGAAAGCAGCAACTCCTAAGTGCTCTTATTATTGGATGCAGAGGCGACCAAGACATCCACTGAAGACATTTTCGGGTTAAGTATGACGTATTAGTGACGTAATAGGTTAGACATGACGTATGCGCAACCCTAAGGCTGGCTGCTCACTAACAACGTTCGTTTCCGCTAGCAGCCTATAACCAAGTCAACTAATCCGACTGCGTAGACGTGGCCGTGACTTCAGCATGACGTCTATGAACATTATACTGTAATTCTTAAAATATCAATCTTTGTGGTCTTAAACTGCTCCTAATTAGGAGCGGTCGTTGAAAATTCACACTCGCTATAGTGTAAAAGTTACAGTAGCGACTGAAATATTCGAAAATTTCTGATACAGTTGAGCTTTGCGCAAGCTGAAGTCGCGCCGTAGCTACGTGAACGGATTAGTTGAGTTGCCTCTAAGCTGCTAGCGGCAACGAAAATTGTTGGTGGGCAGCCGGCCTAAATGACGTGCCATTTACAGCAAACCTGCAATTCAAGTTGCTAACACGTGCTTTGTTTTATTTTGGATTTCTAACGATTTAGCAGTATTTGCATATCGTTTGGTTCAGTTAGAAATCCTATACAGTTACCATCTCTCAAGACACTCATCATAATGTCAGAATTTTGTAAAGAAAAATTTTGAGGAGTTGGTAAAGTCATACCTCTAAAAAATATGCATATTGACCTGTGAAATATGTTTGTAGGTTTAAACTGATTGCATTGTTTGTTTGAAGTATATCCACACTCATAAATGATCGCATGTATTCTATTGTCACATCTTGTTATCTAATTTTGTAAATGAGTAGTACCGATTATTATTTGGTATTATTATTGTTATTCGTTAATAAATACCATATTGTTGTTTGATCATAAATGCCGCTCTCCATGAAGTTTTTGTGTTATTTATAAATAAAGTATTTTGTTTATTTGCTGTTTATCCTGTAACCCCTCAAATTTAAAGAGTTACCCTCATATAATAAAGGTAATGGTATTACCACACGACGTCCCCATTACCTGTCTGATGTCACTTTTTACCATCCAATCACGACGGCAGAATATCAGCCAATGAACGTTTCGGTTTTCGGAGCACAAACTGACGTCAGACTGTGGGCTCATCCGACACCACTGGTTGGATGTCACCTCAGGATGCTGTCTTTACACCGCACGACCGCCTATGCACCTTTGCAAGATTATGTTTTGTGTCTGGTGGACAGGTCGTCCAGTGGTTCATTATGAGCTTCTACCCACAGGCCGAACGGTCACTGCAGATCAGTACTCGCGGCAGCTGGAACGTACAGGCATTGCGCCAGAAGCAGCAAGCACAGGTGAATAACAAAGGTGTGTTTTTCCTCCGTGTCAACGCCGGACCGGATGTCGAGCGACTGATCAGAGATGCCTTTCAGCGACTTGGGTGGGTGATATTTTGCCATCCACCTTATTCATTTGACCTTGCGCCATCAGATTACTTCTTCATCCTTCGATTCCCTGGATAATCTTCTTCGTGGTAAATCTTTCACCAATGAAGCAGACCTGCACAAAGCCCCCACGGGCTTCTTCGCGTCCAAAATCGCCGAGTTTTACCGCAAGGAGATTGAAAAGCTGAATACACGTTGGCAGAAGGTGCTACATGCCGATGGAGATTATTTCGAAGACTAAATATAAGTTACATATGCTGTGAACCGTTTTTTTTTCCATTTTAAGCCCGACAAAACTTTTTGGTTACTTTATAGTTTCGTTTCAACTGTTAGAACAGAAATAATCATATGGGATGCCGCGTCTCGCCTGTTAATCTCAGGGTGTAACCTTTGATTTGCCTCGTCTCGTATGTTGCTCACAGAAACAAATAGGTTTCTTTGTTTCGTCTCGCCTCTAACTCAAAGCATACAACCTCTGATTTGTCTCGTCTCGTATGTTAATCACAGACGAAAATCTGTTCTTTGTCTCATTTCGCCTGTTAGTTATAGCATGTAACCTTCGATTGTCTCGTCTCGCCTGTTAGTAACAGAAGCAAAAGTGTTCTGTCCCTATTATTAGTCGCAACAGAAACAAACAACAGAATCACAGCTTTCGTCTCAACCGTTCGTCTCGTCTCGAGTTTTAGTTTCCAGTTGAAAACCATCTACTCGCCACTATCGTCTCGTCTCAATCATTCGTCTCGTCTCGCCAGGAGCCGTGCGTCGGCTCCGCTCAAGTCACCGGTTGCGTCATGCGCCGTCTCGTCTACTGCTATAGTTTGCGTCATTAATTATGGCGACGTGCCATTTTTTAGCTCTCCGGCGAGCTTAGAACCTAATGAAAAACTATCTCCTGCTTGATGAGATCCTCCACCCTACTTGTCTGCGGCGCTAGAAAAACCTACGGGCCATAAATGTCGAACCAAGTGTTAACCTTCTCCTTATATTCTCCTACCGTGAACTATAATCTTTCTCATCATTATACTTTATGATCTCCGTCTTGAGTTCGACTAATATCGAACGAAGTCGTACCTTTGCCGTGTTCTACGGGCACAAATTACACTGTTTCGCATCATTAAGAAATATCGGCGGCGAATACCACAAACGTAGAAAGCTCTTACCTCTAGATGGACTGATATACGATTAATTGTGATTCTGTGATGAAAGTCACCAGCGTCAGAAAAAAATCTTGACTGTTATGTTATATTATATTCTGAGAGTAGAAATCGAACTGTAGCGCATCATTATGTGATGTCTGTGTATAGCATCATTACTGTCAATCCAACCTTCGGCCCCTGCAAGATGTTACTATTACGAGTATAAATCGAATTTTATCTTACAATAATTGTGACTATACCAACAGCTTACTAGAAAAGGTTTCTCCATTTTCCCAATCTCCAACATTGGGACTCCGCAAAATTACTGATCATATACTTCATAATTATATTAGCATGCGTTATTATTTTCAAAATGCCGCGACGTAAAGTAAGTAAAGCGACCATCTTTGTGGTTTTACACTTAATTTATGTCCATTGTCAATCGGAAATTTATAGGCATTTATCGGCTTCTTACGTGCAAATAGTGAGTAGTATCGGATAAACGCCTGTGAATTTCCGACTGGACAATTAAAAGAACCGATATAAATGCTGTTTATAAATGCAAGCAATTTTCAGTAATTTTCTATATTGTTCTTTCTATTTAGTGCTGAACCTTTGTATTTAGATTAGATTAGATTAGATAGGCGGCAGGAGACGAACCAATAGGCCCATTCCCAAAGAGACACCGGAACTTACGCCCCGGTCCTCTATGAGCTATTGCCATTATGTTAGTAGGATATAAAGAACTGGGCAAAAAGAGAAGAAAAAAAAGAGGAGGGAGAAGAATCCCAGCCAAGGAGATGATCATGAATGCACGCTAGCACGATCTATAGCAGCTGATATGCGGAGCTTAAAGATGCCAGACTGTGTAGTTGGAGTGGAAGAAAGTAGAAAACGGATTAAGGTAGCCTCAGAAGCTTAGGCCGTTAAGAGTGGGCGACTCCTGTAGGAGGAAGTCTTAGTTGTGGGGGATGTCTCTCCCAATATACGTCAAGACAATTTTTAAACGCGTTGACTGATCCGCACTAACAACGTGGGAAGGGAGTCTATTCCAAATACTGACTATGAAAGACGGAAAGAACTGCTGACTTAAGGTTGTTCTTTGAGCTTTATGCTTGAGTTTATGATCTTTGTTTCGTAAGCGATCGTCAAGATCTCTTTCAAAGAGTTCCGTTGTATGTACGTCGTTGAAGCCATTCAAGTACTTAAATGAACTATTAGTTGTCCCCTGAGTCGTCTTTGCTCGAGAGAGATCAGACCCAGTTCTTCTAGGCGACACTCATACGGCTTATTTCGCAGCTGAGGTATCAGTTTCGCTGCTCTGCGTTGGAGTCTCTCCATGTTATCGATATCGTCATAGAGATGTGGCGACCAGAATTGAACAGAAAATTCTAAGTGTGGCCTTACTAATGCCTTGTACAAGGGAACGATGCTGTCCTTGGACTTGTATTTAAAATTTCCGGTGATGAGTCCGAGTACTCTGCTTGCCATTTTCACACTTTTGTCAACTTGCTAGTTTGTTCCTAATAGTGATTTCCAAGTTACGTTGTTGGGTGACAGCAGCCAATTCCGTCCCATTCATTGTCAATGGAAATGAAGGGTTCACGAGCCCTAAGTGCATTACTGAGCATTTGTCGACATTAAAGGTCATCTGCCACGTTGTGTTCCATTCCATGAGGTGATCAAGGTCTTGTTGGAGCTCGGCTCTTTTTGTGGCAGGATGACATAGTTTTGTATCATCCGCAAATTTACTGATTTTACTACCAATGTTAAGATCCAGATCATTGATGTAAATTGAGAACAGAAGTGTGCCTAGCACGCTACCTTGTCGAGCCCCTGATGATACCTGCGTCCAGTCACTCATTTCTCCTTCAAGCTTCACTCGCTGCTGCAGACCCGTAAGCCTTTGGAAGTTTAAATACACTAGGTCTACACCCTTCTCCTCATCTTTAATATCTTTAATTATTTTTTTTATTTAATTCATATTTTACCATCCATACGGTGACGTGTCATCAACACCACAAAGTACTACTGTATCTATAATTTTCTCAACGGTTAACACTTACTAAACCAACAGTTACTTCTTCCAAAATTATGTGTATATAAGAATACTCCAAATTAATATATTCGTTTATTTAAATGCCACAGTAGATTGGAATGAACAACAGTATGAGATAACTACTGTAAACCTGTTCATTTATGTGTAATGCATGTAGTTTCGAAACACTAGGACCATGAACTTACTATTATAAATATCACTAGTCATAGTATTCCTATTTATAAATGAGCAAGTGATTAGTAATGAACAAAATCGTAAGAGGTCTGCAATAAACTTATTTATTTATATAATAAATACATAAGTGGTTTATAATAAGTAAGACAACAGCCTCGGTCCTCGGTAATACCAAAGAAAGGAGGGTGCGTGGAGGAGGAGGAGAGTGCCGATCGAGAGGGCCGGGGCCGTGTTGGACGATCCTCCATAGGCATATAGCTTACTGAGGTTAAACTTTTGTAGCTGGGGATTAGAGAGGATCTGGTGGCTGCTGGGACACGACGGCGCTGTGGCGTGTGTGGCTCTGCTCGTGTTGTTGCTGTGTGGCTCTAGCGTCTCTGGGATCTGCGGCTGTTGCTCGTTGCATGGTGGCCGGAGCTTCTCGACGTGCGGTGTTGTGTGGTGGCTTTAGTGTCTCTGGGATGTTGCTAGCGTTGCTTGGTGGCTGTTGCATCTTTATGATGTTGCCTGTTGGCCTTAGCGTCTCTGAGAATTGCGGATGTTATCTGTTAACCTTAGCGTCTCTGGGAACTGCGGATGTTGCCTGTTAGCCTTAGCGTCTCTGAGAACTGC
>LQNS02277717.1:25688966-25705405 GCA_001587735.2 Parhyale hawaiensis | reverse complement strand
TGGTCGCAAACTGCGGCACCACAGAAGACACCCAGCAGAGTGACTCCACACACGTGGGGTGACGTGAACAACGTCACCTGGACTTCTTCCGAAGACTCTCAAGGTAACTCAAGGTAAGGTAGAGCGTAAATTTCGACGGGGCGAAGGTATAGTCTGAGTGGCGTTATTTTACTTGCGTGAACTAATTAATGTGGTGTAACGTGTGCGTGTAACAGTGGCAGAGTAGTTAAGGCGCTACACACTTTGTTCACTTCCGAGCCAGGCAGGAGCCTCAAAAGAAATGGGTTGCAGTGTAGGCGTTTTTGACATTAACAGTCTACTGCGAGAGAACTGACCTAGCCAGGAAACGGGACGACCTGGGCATGCAGTTGTCATTTGAGCTTTCCGTCTAAGACGTCACAACTCTGTTAACGTGATCGACTGCAGCTGTACGTTCATACGTGTCTGGCGGACATTGATTTGCAGCACAAGCCAGTGCATGTGGTTCACCTGCTCTGAGTGTACTGTCAAGGCGACACTTCATTTTAATATTCATAGCTTCGTATGATAGCGTATTTTATCAAACATCTTTCTTATAGTTCGATTTAGTTCGTAGGAAGTATTTCTTTCCCTACGAACTAAATCGAGCTATAAGTAAGATGTCAAAGAAGTTCTGGCGATAAGGTAACAAAAACAAAAGAGAGATGCACATCTTTTGTACCCCACACTCCTTCACCTCTCGCTCTTCCATGGTTTACGCTCCTCTGTAGCAGTTTCATCCACTTGACACAGAGCTCCGATTTATCACAAGCAGGCATGCATTTCACATCTCAAGATATCTTTCTGGCAAGGTTCGATTCCCATTGAAAATTAATCCCAGCAAGTTTCTCAGACAAAACTTGCCAGTGTTTGGCGGAAAGCAGCTGCAACTCTTTGACCATCCACCCTACAGTCCTGACATCGCACCACGTGACTTTTGGTGCCTCAGTTGACAGAAAAATTAACTGGGCTCCGCCATGGTGAATTCAGAGCTGGAAACTGTACCTGCTTGGGAGTACTTTGTCAAGAACATGACACGGCTCCAGAAGAGCTTGAACCTTGGAAGAGATTGAGCTGAAGCATGGATTCCTTAAGGAATCCATTGCTGCAGGAATGTAAAGTTCAATGAATGTGACCCTCTTGTTGGTTTGTTTGTTACCCTATTGCCAAAACTTTTTGAACGTCTTGCGTTCGTAAGGAACTCTCCATACCCGGTGTATCGTTTGTGATTGAAAGCATCTTTGATTCATTCGTCGTAATAATCAAAACAATTTGGTGTCAAGCTTTCATAACAGGTTTGTTAATTCAGTATTATTAGGTGAAGTGCTCCTCGCTGCCAATGCTCTGATATCAAAACTGCTTGTAACCAACTACCATCGCATCAGCAACTGTCTAAGCAGATGTTGACTTTTCTACGCAGATTCACGAGCTCAAGAATTGAAACTTTCAACGAATGTGTTCCTCAGAATCCCTGCTATAGGTGAGTACAAACATCATTTTCTCAGGGCTGTGTTTCGTACTAGTAAAAAATGAGAGCTGGTCATTGCTTCCTCCATTTGTTGACTAGGTCAGAATTTTTGCTATGTTAGCATTCCGTATTTGTCGAAAAATATACTGAAATAAAAGGTAACTACCTATAATTATTATCTCTCTTAGTGTACTCGTTGAGAATACCTATGAGGGTACTCGAGTATACAAAATTGTATTTTTGCAAGGTTGCGTTTTATGCTTGTATTAAAAAATCAAGCATTTCTACCCTTATTGGTTGGAATTCTCTCGCGCTTGCTTAATGGTAACTCAGGTTCATAAATGTCAAGTTTCTTGTTTGATAGGGAAATTGATGATATGATAGGGTCGTTGCCAGTGCATGTGTATGATTTTGAAAAAATAACGATTCTTCTGCTAGTCTGTATTTTGTAACTGGAACTAGAGAGAATCGATTTTTTGCCGCCGTAACTATAATTTGGCTAAGTTTAACTTAATTTAGGCGTTGCGTGTTAGCTTATCTGAACGTTTCAGGTAAGGCTATTCCTATGAGACACCTGATATTTATTGGTCATTCGGTTTAAGGTATAATGCGTTCGATTGGCGTAGCGCAAACGCGAAAGTAAAATCCGATCAAGCTTTATTTCGTTTGAACTTCAATCGTACGCACTCATCTCACTACTTCTGAAACGAACTGCTGGCAGTAATTTCGCACGAATTACAACTATGACGAGGAAAACAAATTCGATATGGAAAATAAACTACGAAAAATTTGTGCTTGGAATAGAAAAAAAATGTAGGATGCAAGATAGTGTCATTCGAAAGTCCGGAACAACACATTTTTATAAGCATACCGTATTGGCAGTAAATATACGTACACGTTTCACTGCAATGCTGAATGTGAGAAGAAATTCCAACCGAGGTTATTTTGTTCAGTGCAGCACCACCCATTTCGGAACGCATGATGCGAAAGCAAGTACAAATTCCATCAAGGCTGCATGTTCAGTTCAAAACGCCTCAACTGAAGAAACACACTCTGACTTCAAGAGGACAACTTCCAGTAGAATTCGCTCAGTGCAACACCGTCCAGTTGGGAGCACACGAACCAAAATCAAGGGAAAAAGAACCTGTTTCAAGAATGAGGCCGAGATTGGCAAAAAGCTGCAAGAATTTGGTGAGAATGAGAGGGAGGCCTCGTAAAAATTTTCGGTCTTTAAAAAACACAAACACTCGGGATTAAGCGAAGGAGAAAAATGGGTTCATTCTTCGGGCAAGAAGTATGGCGCCGCAGATAGCAAATACTGACGGCAAACTTTCTGAGGCAAGGGAAAAATTCCAAATAGGATTCCAGGCAATCAGAGGTAGAGAGTGCAGTCGATAAATCGTCCTCGGAACATTCTAAACTGGCTCTGCAGATTTGAAATTAGCAGCAGAAGCTGCTTTTGTTGTTCATTATAAGGAAGACTATCAGAATAGTGCATAGAAAATAGCTGCAGCGTTAAGCAACAATTAAAAGAAAATAAATCTGCACGAAAGAAATATTGTTTATTATTTGTATCTGCAAGAAGTTAGCAGAACTCGACAAATTTGATATTAGCGATAGCTGCTGCATTGGTTGTTCTTTGCAAGGGTTTTCTCCCGAACGTTGTTGTGGAAGCTGTTATGGAAATCTTCTTTGCTCCTTAATTGCCTAGAAACTGAAACTACAATGTTAAGCAATAATTGAAACTAAATAAATGTACAAGAAAAAATGAATGCATTTTTTTGCAGCTGAGAAAAGTTAATATGTAGAACTCTACAGCTCTCAAATTGGCTGGAGCTGCTTTTGCTGTTCTTGTTAATATTTTTCTCTGCAGTGTCGTTGTGAAGAGGCCAATGAACGAAACTGAATGAAACCATTGCGTTAATTCAAAATGGACCAAAATCGAATGTGATTTGATCTGTATTGAAGAATTTATATTCCTTCCTCATATCATCGATTTATTTTCATTATGAATGGGGTACTTCGCTGCTGTTTTAAGATAACATAATCTTTTGGTCGGCAGTAACTTGGTCTACACCATGGTAAGTTATTACCCGCTCATAATACAGCGAGTTCGAATGCTTTGATGTATCCGCGCAAACACAACAGCGTGTCTGCCAAAAGATTTCCCTCATACTGGCTGGCTGCCCCCCTTAGGGGGCAGAGGATGAATGGGTCATAGGGTTAGTTAGGTTCGCCCATCCTATGTTATGGGGAGCAGCGCCGCAGGGGGTTTGTGTAGGTTGCTTTAGCCATTAGCTAGGCCTTCGGGACATCTGTCTTTCGTGCCCACTTTGCTTCCTTCCTGATTTCGTACTGCTACTGATCTTACTTTCATCCGTTCTT
Organism: Parhyale hawaiensis; assembly: GCA_001587735.2. Lineage (NCBI taxonomy): Eukaryota > Metazoa > Arthropoda > Malacostraca > Amphipoda > Hyalidae > Parhyale > Parhyale hawaiensis. The sequence continues at coordinate 25,701,534 of LQNS02277717.1, read as the reverse complement.
CCTCTTCTTTCCCGACTTGCTGTTCCCATGCGCGTTGGTCCACCTTCGTTCAAGGGTCCCATATTTCTGTCGACATACTGCATGTCTCTTCCTTTTCCCTCTCTTGAATCAAGCATTTGAAACAAAAATAATCCCAACTGGCTGTTAGCTAGTGTCACTATATATAGTGGAGCTTAGGATATCTCCCTTATATCAATGCACATGAACGCGTGACTGGCCTTGACAACGTCAAGAGATTTTATTCTAAACCCACCTAAATTATGTGCAGAGGCGGTTGTGTCGAGGCAACAAAACTTTCAAATACTTTGTACTGTCCACGGGGACCAGAATATTGCACTGTGAACCGTCTTTTAGTCGTCTCGAGAGTTCCTATAACACTCAAGTCAATACAGTGAACGTGAGGCTATAATTATTACATCAATACTTGCACATCTGCCCGTAAATTAAATGACTGCAGAGAGTTTTTACTTGAAAGAAACCTCGTTGTTTTCATTCGGCTTAAGGCCGGTGTACACGTTGTAGTCGTCCGAATGTTCTGTAGCGTCGTTGTCAACACAACTTGGCGTACGTCACAAAAGTTGTTAAGTTGTCATCCATCAAGTTGGTTTCCTGGGCAAATGTCACTTGGCAAGTTGCGGATATTTTTTTCAGTTGTCGTGTGAAATAGAAGTTGATTGTAGGATTCTGAAAACGGTGCGCTTTTCTGCTGCTTCGACAGCATAGTAACACATATCGATGAGTGGACACATTGAAAAACTAACATTTAGATCAGTAATTAGTGGGTTTGGTCTCAGAAATATCGCCCATCTCCCCCGTCGATCCTGAAAATCGAATAACGAAAAATATTGAAGAAAACGATTGATACTTGAAATTTAATTATATTATGTCGTCATTTAATGACAGCGAGGGCCACTAAAGTGAACAATAAGAAGTGTAGTAATGCGCTACCAAAATGTGTAAGTTTTACCGATCCACCCAGTATATTATTATTATGATCGTCACAGGCGCAGCTGCCGAGCCCATCTTACTTTGCCGCAGCCGATGTCCCGGCGGCGCTGCACTCTATTAAATGCCTTCATAAATCAGCCGTCGCGGTGGTATCTTTTCCTTGTCTTAAAAAGTGTAAAATTTGTGCAGAGGGAAGCCGAAGCATGGAGATGTTAGAGGTAAAGGTTCGCTTTATAACGTGGCGCAGATGCATTCAAGTAGGGTTTGAAGTAGATGCAGTCACGCTTTATTGTCCTTGGAAGGGTTGTAGTAAGGGGTTCATATCTGTGTTTTTATGGATAAGGTCTCGTAGCCTCTTTAAGATTGGGAAGGGTAGCAGCAAGGTTTCGTTATTATTATTATTATTTTTTTGCTCTGTGGCTGTAAGCGCAAGCTTCGTAAGCGTTCTTGTACTTGGAAGGGTTGTGGGTTTTTGTAGAAAAGTGGTCATAGCTGTTTTTTTCTCATTCTTATTTAAGCTTCTGGTGCACTTCTAGTATTTAGAAGCATTATAGTTAGAGGTTCACAGCTGTTTTTCTTGTACGATACTTAAACCTGTTACTAACAATTCTGCCCTGAGGGGCATATTGTGTCGGGCCCTTTCCCTGCCACAATATGTTTGGGCACCACGCACCCAAAGTTCCCGAGTGCCTTCTCCGCAGGAGATGTAGCTTGCCGCAGTTCCTGCTGACGAGGTTAGTATTGTAAAGTTAGGTAGGTTCTCTACTTTCCTGTTTCTGCCGCGTGAGGTGGGATGTCGATCGAGAGAGCCGACCTGGTACGCGGGACACCTCTAGTCTCTCTCGGGTGGAAGGAAACAAAAGGGGCCGACCACTTGAGTGTCTCCTACTATACTTTGCGCCTTGTTTCTTGCCAGTAGTAGCGCATTGAGCCAACCGAGCTTTTCCGGCAGGAATGCCGAGATAAAATATTCCTACTGATGAAAAGCGTAATATTATTTTCGGTTGAGCTCCACTCTTGAATCGCCTCGCTGCGTCTAGGGTGGTTAAACACTGAATCTAATAATAATACTAACAATTCTTATGAGTATTAACGAGGGTTGTAGTAAAGAATTCATAGCGGTTTCCATTTGTTCGAAACAATAGTTTGTAGAAGGATTTTATAGTTGCCTACTATTGTGGTGCCTCCATACGCCATTATCAATATTTTAATGTCTTAAAATACCTCGTCGTTTCTTGCTTTTAACACTCTACTTTTCTATCCCCGGCCGTAAAGTATCAGGCAATTATCCGATACTTAGCGCCGCCTCTCACGTATAGTCATAGATATCCGATAAATGCATGTGATATTTTGATTGGTTGAAGTTTGCTACTTCCTTTACCAATCAGCATTTAAATTAGTACGCGCCCGAGTTATTATATATATGACGGATATTTCCTTTGAGATTAAAAAAAATCGCACCGTAACCACGTTATAATAGTACGAAGAAAGAAACTATGCCGAGAAAATAAATTATGCCGAGTAAAAACTGTGCACAACGAACAGAGTGCCACCCTTGAAGAGAGGGTGCTACCCCTCACGGGGTATAGGACAGCCATAGACCATAAGGTTAGGTTAGTTAGGATCACCCATCCTATGTTATTGGGAGCAGCAACCCCAGGGGGCCTCGGTAGGTTTAACCGTCATCTAGACCTTCGGGACGTCTGTCTTTCGTGCCCACTTTGTTTCCTTCCGATTTTATACTTCTTCTGATGTTACTTTCTTCCTCTTCTTTCCCGACTTGCTGTTCCTTTGCGCGTTGATCCTGTGGGCCAGTGTGTGGGAACACCCTCGTGCACGGGTTCCACATTTGTCTTGGCATACGATGTGTCCCTTCCTTTTTCTCTCTTAGAACAGCTTAGTACTGGCTTAGGGAGGCCTAAACTATCTTATACTACGAGTACTAGAGAGGGTACCTGCCGCTGAGAGGGTACGTGCCGCTGAGAGGGTACCTACGTGCCGCTCAGAGCGGACGGGTAGTATGGTAACGCGGGAGCGTGACGGGTTGGGAAGGTGCTACATGACGGACGCAGTGTCACCGAGAATGTGACTGACGGAGTGACGCAGAGAATGACGGACGGAGTGACGCAAAGAATGACGGACGGAGTGACGCAGAGAATGACGGACGGAGTGACGCAGAGAATGACGGACGGAGTGACGCAGAGAATGACGGACGGAGTGACTCAGAGAATGACGGACGGAGTGACACGCCAGGGTGACGGATGAAGTGTCACCCGTACAGAGAGGGAGTGAGGCAGGCCGGTGCCGTGTGCGCAGCCTGTGAAATTGAAGCTCTTGGAGCAGTCTTGGCAGCGTCTTATTGCCGCCCACATGAATATGCATCAGTTGATACCTCACATCCCCCCTTTCCCCAGACCAATACACCCCCCCTCCCTCCCCAGCTGTTGTTGTTTGCTGCTATCCTCTAATTGTTCATATTTCTTTTTTTGTCAGTGGATCTGGTCGTGGGAAGCAAAAATTTGGAGTGCAATTTGCTGTGGCCGATATGTTGGGGTCGCAAGCAATGCTAACTTTTCCATTGTTTTCTTCTGTGGCGGCCGTTGAAAGTCGTCGATGCTATTTTTTAAACATTATTATCCATAACCTAGCTTATTCATCTTCCAATATTGGCGATATCTACACGCACTAGCCATAGTGAGAACAGTAAACACAATACCCGTCATCAAAACTGGAGCAAATCAAACCTAAAATATTGGACAAATAAGAACTAGGCTTACAGCTTATACACCGTACAAAATGGGGTGAAAGTGCGAAATTGTGGGGTAAAAGCGATCATAACTTCCCACAGCAATACCACTAATATACATGTTCCTCTTCCATGAGATTCCATTCTGCGTTTGCGTGGACAAACACAAGCTAAAGTTCTAGATTATGCAGCAGCATTGTTTTATAGGAATCCTAAAAAAAAAATCTGGTCCAGTTTTACCCAATCGGGTTCATTTGTTCCATCTGACACCGCACTATTCACATACGTACATGCATCATGGAAGAGTAATACCTAAGACGCCCATTGTGCTTTGCACTAGAACGAATCTTATTTTGTCACATATCGATAATTTCTCGGGACCGAAATAGTATGTGACCCATCTGAGATTCAGAAATACCGTTATGTGCGCATATAAGATGAATTGGGCACCTGTGCTAGCTGAATCGAGCTTATTCTGACCCAGCCTAATTTACTATTAACTAACCTAATCCTTTCTAACCTAATGTATTCAAACCTAACCTATTCTAACCTAAGTAGACCCAACTCCGAACTAGTTTCGTTCTTTATAATTTTTTTTTTCTCTATTTTACCTGTAATTCTAGGAAACAAGTGTGTGTTTTTTCCTGAGCTAACTTAATAGTTAGAACTCATTTTACCTAATCTTTCTAACTATGCCTACATTTACCTAATTTTCCTCATATTTTCTTTTTTCATAAATCAGATGTGACCAAATTTCAAAACTGGTCAAGTTAGGGTACCCAACACATTCCAACCTAACCTATTCTAACCTAACTTGCCTAAAACATACTTTGTAGTGAGCCAGCCACATTCCATAGGGACCTATTTCTCACTCAAAGAGTAGTGATAAACAATAAAAAAAAACTAGAATGGCACAATGTCACCCTCTCACTAGCAGCCGGTAATCTAGTTACCGGCCGCCCGTTCACTCAATACAAGAGAAGGCGCCTCGGGCACCTTCCGTGACCTTTAAGAACGGAACAATAAAGTTTTGAACTCAACAATAACTCGTACGTGTGCGACTCGTATTGATCTGTCTGCCATATCGAGCTCGCTGTCATTGTGAACAACGCTAAAACAAGAATAAAGATTTATATCGAAGAATTTTAATATTATGCACGTGAGAATAAACAAAACTTGAAAACTTCCTTTTATCTGAACCCATGGATTGTATGCTGTACATAATTACAAGCCTGATTCCGCGTTGTGTTCCTAGTGGTAAACAATGTACATAGCCGCCAATTTTGCTACGGTGGTTCTACGTAACTTTCACTGTTCTAAAGCATGGGCAGAGTCAGTTATTTATTTGGAAACAAAATATTGGCACAATTCATTTATATGTGATATAGTATACGTGATATAGCGCATACAGTATATGTGTTTGACTGTAAACAGTAGTCCTTCTTAAGTACACTGATACATAAGGGTCCTCGTCTGTGAGAGTAGCGTACTGTTTGATTGTCGTAAGCTTCTGTAATGTTCTAGAATAACATCTTATTCTAGAAACTTATTCTGTGGATTTTACTGCGCTGTACTATTGGTTCTCGGCTCTACGAGGTTAAGGTTAGCTCTTTATCGAGTTAGGGGCTATGCATGGCTACTTTCATAATGTTGATTCCTACGAAAGTATTTTTTCACTGTCTCTGTAAAAGACGAAGCTATTCAACGACAGTGACAGTTACATATTATTTCAACATTTTTTCTCTAGAACTCTACGAACACTTATGATTCAATCCACATTAGTATATTACAATAATTCCTATGTACTGAATACACAACTCGTCATTGTTAGGGCATTGGGAGTAATACTTGTTAGTTTTTCTTATCCCCATGTCTTTCGTTTTGGCTTTATTTAATTTATGCATATTCCCCATCATTTTCTTTTGCCCTAGCAATACAATTTTTCATTTTCTCGGTTTCTTTATGCTTGACCTTCGCTTTTTTTTCCTCCTATGGGATACACATTTTTCGTATTTTCCGTTTATTCTTTGCATCTTGTTATTTTTTCAACCTAAGATTGTTTTTCTATTCACAAGTTATTCAATTTCTGCTTTCCTCTATTGCTTCAACTAGAATATTATTTCCGTTTTCCGGCGTATTTGATTTTCAGCACCTTGCTCTCTTTCCCACATGGAAACCATATTCTTCGATTTCTTTAATTTTCAATTTTTGTTGTTAATTTAAAAGTTTTTGCACCTTGCTTATCCTTCAGTGTTGGTTTCCTACAAGAAAAAGCTCCTCTACTCCACAGCAGAGAAACTTTGTGAGGCAGAGCCGCCCTCTGGCCAATTACCTCCTCTGTAATGAAGCCAAACGATCACGTCTTGCCTAACCCTTGCTAACCTCCACCGCTTCTGTCGGTGTGGACCGCATAGTGTTAGTAATTTTCTACCGCAATATGTTTTCTGATGTTTATATGTGCTGTTTGTGAAGCATATTTACGTTTTTTAAGCTCATCCACGCGTTAAGCTATACTTTACATATATGTTGTATATTTCGTTAACAATTTGACCGTCTTCTGAGTTTATTATTTCTTTATTGATCTTTTCACTTTTTTTTTTAAATTTCCATTCATACTTGGTTGAAAATAACTGAAAGTTCTTCTACAGTTAAATCTAAAATAGATCGACCTAGTTATATACCGAGATTATATATATGTATTATATATGCACTCTGCATGCAGCATTCGTTACTGTTAGAAATTATTTTTGCGGGGTTAGACGCTGTATGTGTAAGTGTTTGAAAGGAACTACTTACATCTAGAAAGATTTGAGAAAGAGAGAGCTGAAACATTCGTTGTATGCAATTTTATTCATCCGTGCTAATTTATACTCGCCTGGGATACTATTATAGTTATAGCCGGAAATTATGATGCTGTCTACTTGATACTTAAATATACCTCGAGAGATACTTGAGGCCGCTGAAATAGTCACAATATGATATGCGATGTTGATTTTATCGCTAGCAGAGAATGTTTTCATCGCCACGACTTTATTCTTAAGTGGCATTTGTGCCTAAACCAAATTTGTAAAAAAAAGTTAACTTACTCGCGGGCCGGCATCGAGCTTATTTGTATTTTTTTTTTTTTTGTGCTCATATATTTAGCGCAGGAAGCAAGTCCACTGTTTGAGGTCTATAATATATCTAGTTAAGCTTCTGTAACATAGAACACTTCATGACTTAGTTCATAGTTAGCGTCTCTCAAACAGGGCGTCGCGGGGCCTCATCATTACTGAGACCTCCATTGTTGCATATACGACTACAATCTGTTGAGGAATGGGACCCGATTATTTTACCCTCTTTTAAAGTACCGTTGCAATAGCTCGGGCACCCTCCAACTAACGCAAACGATAATAAGATTCCCGCATTCAAATGTTACCGTATGCCAAACATCCTTTCCCTTACGGGAGACGCTCCCATTCCCGAAAGTTCACCCATCGCATCCCGCTCCCGACTGCAGCCCTGCGCATTCCAAGACAAATGGGATTCCAATGAAAAATGGAGCCAATGGAAGGCAATTAAAAATAGGCCCATCAGAGGCGATACATTCTTTATAGCGCCTCGAGTTTCCTGCTGCTCCCCCTGGCCTGTCTGGTGGGGCTCGCGCTGTGCTTTCTTGTAGCGCTTCTCTTTTGCACTGCTGTTGCTGGAGGTGCTGTTACTTGTGCGAGTTATTCTTTGGTGCGCAGCCTGTGCTGCCGATTTCGATATGCGTAGCCGATACCATAAAATACCAGAATATTAATTGGCGTAATATTTTAGTGCCATGACTTCGAGAAACTTCATCATGTGTTCAATATATTAGAAGAAGTTAATTTTATAAATTAAAGTTTGATTTAAAATATACAGTTATCTTTTCGTAATAAGACTGGAATTGAAGTACATATGTATTCCATTTTAGGATAAAAATGTCGCATATTTCATTTAAAATTTGTGTACTTTTGCCTAAAGAAATAAGGAAACGTGTTGAAAAAATTTTCAGAATGCCTTGAAAAGATTCATAATGTATCTCAATGTAAGTTGATTTTTGTAATGCCTGACGTACTGCATGAAGTTACTGTAATGAAAACATTCTGCCACAACGTGATTTTGAGAAAACTATCTTATAATGTAACTGAGTGAAATTGAACATTTGTAATAATATTATTCTTTCACCCATTGCTATGAACTATAGCTCATCGTATTTAACATAGGTTCCTATTTTCGGTTAATGTAACTACGACTGATGTTAACCCTCAGCTGCTTTGTTAATAGGTTTTCCAGTCTACCTCTGTGAAATACGCGGGCTTACCGGCACTACCCAGCGTCACGGGGCTGCTTCATGGCTGCTAATGATCAACCCTTTCCTGGGCAGTTGAAAGCACTTTCGTGGGAACGGTATTATGGCAGTAGCCATACACAGTCACTTGCCCGGTAGAGAGTTAACGGCTTGAGAAGCAAATATGAGCTACTGGAGTTCCGACGCTCAAACGCTGCAAGTTCAAATTTCGGTATTTGCGTTCACGAGTGTTGGCGCACGTCTCGAAATTTAACCAGCAACGTTTGCTACACATACATTGGGTCATCAGTTTCAGGGTTGTCTTACCTCAGGTGCAGTTACCGCTCATTACCCCAGGTAACCTTCATCATTGTGAAGCCTCAGGCACAGTTAATCCTGATGTTTCATGTTGTTTCAGGTATACAACGTTCCTTTTGTTATTATTCTACGTAATATTACAAAAAATAAGATTGTTTCATGCAGTAACTCTATAAGAGCCTCGGTTCTTTCTACAGGACGTTTCAAGTAATGCTATGCCTATAAGAAGCCGACATTTTAGTTGGTCCATATAGGCTTAAAATCATTGAAGTGATACACGACCGCTTCGTATATAGCTACCGGGAATACAGGAAAAATCCCATTGCATTAAGGCTTCTATGTTGTTCTGTAGCACCTCGGCCAGCCGAAAGCAAGAAAAAAAAAAAAAAGAAACGAGGCAAGCGCTCCACGGAAGAAGGAGGGCGCGTCTCAGACATTAGGGAACGGAGGAATGAAGATCACAACACTGTCCTCCTCATCATTATGCAGATAAGCTTCTATCGATTGCCACTCGAAATAAAATAGAAGCACTTAATGAGTAGCGCCTTCAGTGTGGCTCATAGAAATGCTAAGAGTATCGGCTAAGTATCGGCACTGACGACCGAGGAACCAAAGTATGAAAAACAAAATACATACGGAAAATAAATTCGGAATGTGTCGGTCGCGATTTTCAATGTGAGATTTTGTGTCGCAGTTTTATGAGTTGAATTACAATCTGTGAGAATCTAGAAAAAAGTGTATTTCGGGAAGTGTATTGCTTTTCAGAATTCGAAAACACATTACTTTAAGAGTTACGAAAACTTGCCTGGCACGTGTCTCAACTCGTGTATAAATTTATCTATTATATATGTGAGGCTAGTTTGTTGAAAGTAGTTACCTGCCTTATAGAACTGACATCCTACAGCGAAATCGAAAGAAAGTTTTAGGAGATCTTGGGGTGAAAATGCAGGATAATGCCATTTTTTAGGATCACCCGGTTCGAAATGCTACGATAGGAAAGAAATGGAGCGGATGGGTGCTTTGAACGTTTCCTTCACGAGAGGCCGGCACAATGCTCACCTTATGGAAACAACACATATTATCAAAGATAGAATTCTGTTCACCTCTTTAGATACCGAGTAAACGATCTGTACACAGAGCTATTCTGTGATTTCGGATCTTCTTTTTTTTCTATTCTTTTGTTTTCTCCACCCGCTGGGCTGGTTGCGTGGGGGTTTGTTAACCTCATGGAGTTTCTCCGTTCCTGCGTCGCCAGTCTGGTGTGATTTAATAATAATAATAAAAACTAAAAGCCCTAGAGCCTCAAGACTTTGTTTTCAATTTTACCTTCATAATAACAGAATAAATTTTTTATCGTATTTTATTCCTAAGTATAGTTTTTCAGCCGTATTTTGTCGATGTGTTTTATAATGGAACCTTAATTTTTGCAGGAAACTCTGACATAAAAGTTTATGCTTACCAGTTATTGAGAAACAGACCAACAAAGTTTGCTACCAATGTTTGAGTGACATGCTGAGTCATACTCAAAGTCATCCTAATCTGCCTCACCAGCGCTTTCAAAATCCAGTGTACTGCCTTAATCTGAAGTGCACTACCTCAGCCCACCTTATCGAAGTGTCTGCCTTGGATTCACCACCACCACAGTACTTTCTCCGTACCTCTGTCACCACCTCACCATCATGTGCACCAGCTTCACCACCACCATCTTGCCACCTTCACCTTACGTTTATCATCACTGCGATACAATGCTTTCTCCGTACCTCAGTTACTACCTTAAAATGACCTTACTGCCACGACATCACTTCTGTAACGGTTTAGTACCATCATCGCCGCCCACGCGGGATTTTTCCAAGTTCACTGTTTCACTAGCGCCGTCACAGGCAGCTAAAACATCATATCGCCATTGCCATAAGAGCGTCTTACTAACATTACCACGTCTTTATAACGTCATCACGTCTTACCAACATCAACAGGTCTTCCAAACATCTACACGTCATACCAGCATCAGCACGTCCTACCAACATCATTAGGTCTTATCAACATCAAAAAGTTTTACCAACATCAACACGTCTCACCAACATAACTTCGTCTTATCATCACGTCTACGTACCACCATGACCACGACAACACCTTGCAAGCATCACGTACGTCATCTTACCAACATCACAGCATCGTGAAACTACCACTATACCTTACAATCTCTACCACAGCATAGTTCTATCACCCCGGCCGAGTATCTTACCCTCATCACCACAGCATCTGACCCTCATCACCACAGCATCTGACCCTCATCACCGCAGTATCTTACCACGGCCACCACCATCTCTTAGCATCACCACCACAGCTCGTCTCCCACCCGACAGCACCTCAGGAGCTTCTGCACAATTAAAAATCAAGGGGAATTTTTAATATGGACCCTATCGCTATGTCGCCGCCAAAAAAATGCCGCAATATTAAAGAAATGGAAGGTGGAGGCTGAAGGAAATTGGACCGCTCCAAAAGGCCTTCATCCGAGGCGATCGTTTGGATATTAGTGCCACTGAACAGATTTCCTGCGGCTTTGTATTTCTTTTATTTGTTTTTTAAATACTAGTTGGACAGTTTAAAAATGGAGTTACCTGTTGAAGTTTAACTAGAACAATCTGTAAGTTAGTTTGAAAATTTGATAACGTAAATTAATCTTTAGTGATATTTGTCCCAGGATAAGAAGGTGCGGGTTTATAAACAGTTCATTATTTAACATCTCCGCGTTCACTTTTACCTTTGGTGTATTCCTGATGGAAAGAGGGAAGGGGGCGGCAACAGGACCTAGGCTATGCCTCTCCTATGAGAGTGGACCTCTTGGACTGTCTAATGTCCATTGCCCAATCCAATCGTACCGGTCACGCGCCCGTACGGAAAACACTAGACCGACAATGATGAAAACATGCTGTGGAGTTGCTGCTAATTGGAGGATATTGCGAAAAACTGTATTGCAAAATTCTTAATAGCATTGTAATAGGTGGTCATAATAATCGCAAACCTATCGCTGAACTAACGTTGCGTTTAATGAAAATGTTTTGGACTTTAAATGACCCCAACAGTAAAGATACCGTTCATTTCAGTAGCTAGTTGTAAAACTTTCCAAGTGATGTAGTATGTAAAATGTATCAAGAGATATTAGTGATCTTGATCACAAGGTTTGATAGAATTTACGGCGAGAGCACCAGGTAAGTCCTAGACTCTAACAAGATTTTTGGCTCCACCTAGAGGTCATTTGTGATTTTAACTTCTAGAGGGTGCCCAGAATTCTGTTAGGGATAGTAGGTAAATGTAATGTATAAGAACTGTCAGCAAGACTGAAGAGAGAAATTTCACGTAAAACATCCAAACTTTCCAGTCAGGCTCTGTTCCATCACCGTCTCTGCAAAAGGCACACACTACCTCGTTTTCTTCACTTTATGCATTTGAGAATAAAACTTCAAGACCAGAAACTTATACTTATTCTGCAAAAAATATATTCTACACTTTGTATTAGCTGATTCACTAAACGGTTCGTGTTGCAGCGCTGAAATTGTTATACAATTCATGTCTGAAGCTACACAAAACACTGAACGATATTACTATGAGTAAATTTTTCGCAGAACTTGCCAATATTATTTCCACACTTTCCAGCATGGATTCGTTCCCTCGGCATCTCTCCGCTACGCACCCGCGCGCACCCCCTCGCCCTCTTGAATGTATGTACTTGAGAACAAGATCTCAAGTGAGAGCAAAGTTATTCATTAATAACTGTATCAATTAATTAGGGCTTGGCGGACTATTAATCAGCCCGGAAGTAGCAGGCTTCTTGCAGACGCATTCAGTCCTAATTATGGCAAGGTAATTTTTGCAACAGTTAGACGGGGTGCCTAGGGCGCTAGAGTCGTGGCTGATCGTGGTGTAGTGAGTGGCTGATCGTGGTAACTGGGAAGCTGATCGTGGTAATAGAGGTAACAAATCGTGGTATTGATGGTGACTGATCTTGGCCACGGAGAAGGCTGAGCAGGTGTTGACGGTGGTGGCTGATTGTGCTAACGAAACTCCATATTCTCTATGTAACTGCCGCACCGTCTTCTAGATTAGCTTTCTCTAATTCTCAGCTTTAACTCAGCAGCACTGTTCCCTAGTTTAGCTGTTCACTGCTCCTCAACAGTAACTCAGCAGCACTGTTCCCTAGTTTAGCTGTTCACTGCTCCTCAACAGTAACTCAGCAGCACTGTTCCCTAGTTTAGCTGTTC
>LQNS02277717.1:25657813-25678802 GCA_001587735.2 Parhyale hawaiensis | reverse complement strand
CCGGGGGCGACAGTTTACAACCTGTCGTAGATAAAAGGCTGGCACATCAGCATAGCAGTCTTCGTATTAAATACAAATCCCACAATTGGCGAAAACACACCACACAGTAGCTGAAATTTAACATGAAGCGTTGGTACTTTGTAAGAATAGCATTTTATACAGTAAATAAATTATTCAAACATCAGCATCGTACAGCCAAAATTTAGTGAGCAAAATGATTACTGACCATCATCAACTTGATATACATTGTTGCAACAAAGCCGAAATGTAGAAGTAAGAAATTACAAAATATCGTTAACATCGAGTCGAATCTTTGCAGAAAAGGCTGAGAAATTTGTTACCATGAAGCAAAAATTCACTGGGAGTTAGTTTGTTAGTTATTTAGAAATACCATAACCTGTCAAACCATGTTTCTCACATGCCTCAACCTCATCAGCTCTCTCTCTCAGTCTTCCAATTTTTTTGAAGCACCCTTCCAGTCATCGCTTATGTACACTGGCGCTCCGGATTTTGTCGTGACTGGAGTAATTTTTCCAGTTTCCATGGGCCCAGCCGAGGGTTACAATTGTCGCCACTGTTTACGCTTGACGCTTTGGAGCCAAACGAGCGAATGCGACGCACGGGTGTTAGGCAAGAGTTGCTAGCTTCTCTCCATACCAATGGCTTGCTTGTTTCTAGGACAATTCCAATTCAACTGGGCCTTGTTAACGCTATCCGACAGGGGTAATTACTGTTCGAACGGTAAATGCGAATGCAAAAGGTGAAGGTGATGACCTAGGTGATGACTCTGACCTAGATGAGTATTATGCTATTAGCCAAGGGAGAGTGACTTTTCATTGGTATAACGCTGAACTAGCTCCTGGTCTCCCAGCGCGATGTCGGCCTTGTCCAATACTATTAATACGAGCTGGAACTTGTTATAATGATGCGCTTTGGCTGTAGTTTCTACACATGCCTGGCGTATGCAATGCAATGTGTTTAATTTTTATTCTATGCTAGACTGCCAGTGACCCGTTGAGTCTCCATCACCATCTTTTTTGCTGGTCAAAAGAATATATATATATATATATATATATATATATATATATATATATATATATATATATATATATATATATATATACGAGGGCCATTGCAAACATAATGCCTCCCATTTTTTAACTAGAGAAGTTGAACAGCTACGAAGGCAGAAGTCGCACCATTAAAACGAGTGACCTTTTGTGCTCTAGAATTTATTTTTCTATGTAGTCATCACCATTCTTAATACACTTTGGCTAACGATGAACAAGTCTTGATGCCTCGGTTGTAAAATTCTGCTCTTGCCCTGGCGTTATGTTGTTTCACAGCGTTGTTGTCGGCGAAACACTAACCAAGTAATGCGTCTAACAGAGGTCCGATCTGACGGTGCCAGGTTGGGACTATACGGTGGGTGAGACAGCACCATCCAGCCGAACTTTGTCACACATTCCTTGGCCTTCAAACTTGTGTGTGGTCTGACAAAGATCATGTCCGTAGTCGTTTTGTTCCTGCGTGACCATTCGTGGAGCCCACCAAATACAAATCTTAGGGATGACAACACCGTTTCCAGTGCACTGACACCCATATCCACTTCTACACGCATTTCATTCATGGTTAGCTGCTGGTCAGTGTGGTTAGTAGATTGAGGCGCACTTTCTTTTTCGGGTGGTGGCTGTGCATGGGCGTCCGGAGCGCACTTAATTTTCCTATCATATAGGGATTGATGATAGGTACGTCTTTTAGCCTCAAAACCAGTTGACTGATGCTTTTATCAATCGTCTCAGCTATGCTGTTACTGGCGAGGAGAATAAAATTTCAGAATTTCAAATGTTTCGTGCACTCGACATATGCTGCATCTGTATCCAAGTTACGACGCTCCTTAAGTCTCAGTCTCGCCCTGACTCCTGAACGAAAACACAGATTGTGTGGTGGACCGCAATATTTTCCTCCAGCGGCGTACCTCCACATTAACGCTCAAATGTCTCTCTACCATAAAGAGAGGAAGCTTTGTCCAAACCAGCAGGCAAGACACAGATAAAGTTAATAGACTTTTAGTATAATACGAGGCGAGACGGTCCTAGACCCGTTGGGTCAGTATCACCTATTTGACCGCTATTTGACCATCCACCCCTGCCCGTACGGGTCACCATCACCTGCTTGTTTGCTTCTCAAAGAAATATTCAACACTGCCTGTAAGCAAGGGGAAATAAATGTGTGGCATAGACCAGTTGTATTACCCGTATCACCTTTAAATTTTTTCTAAGATTAGGTAGGCGGCAGTAGACGAACCAACAAGCAGGTTTATAGAACCGAGCTCATGTTCATCTTCCGTGTCACAGATACAATCGAATCAAATTTTCAACACTCGAATTTCTTCCTATCTTAAAGCGAAGATTTTGTGAAAACAAGCAAGCAAGTAAATAATATATAAATAAAGTTCACAGAGTTTTAGTACGTACATAATACATACATGAAATTGTTTTACTCATTCCTTTAGTAGGTTAGCATCCAACAATTCTTAAAAACAGTAGAACCTGAGAGCAGATTAGCAGATAATACACATCAGTCTTTATCATAGTATAGACACTGCAATGAAAATGAAGACCAATGTGTATTTAGCTGTTTATTCTTTTATTTGTTTATCTTCTGTCACGCTTGAAGGAAAAGTAGGCCAGCATGCAGACGATGGCAAAAGTACACGCCCACCTTATATATACAGCGTTTCTTGCGTTGCGAACGCAGAAATCGAAGCACTGAAGATATATGAAGTTTCTCTTAGCACTCCCATGCATCCTGATTCTTTACTTTCTTCCCACCGATAATTTCGTTGCGCCACTTATTTTTCCAACTTGATTTCATTCATCAACGAAACAGCTTTTCGCTATGCTGCAAATTTTGACTTGTTATGATATCCGGGCGCATTCATAACACCGAATCGAAATTAATAGTTTTAATGATAATTGATTGCATGTAAAAGTCTTTAATGTTTCTCCGTGCCCGAAACAGAAAAGAAGGATTTCGCTGCTCAGATCATCAGAAAGTGCAAAGGCAAAACGTTATTTCTTACCAGCGGGATCCGTGGAAATTCTACGGTTGAATAAAGTCTATTTCTCCAAAATGAACGAGACCACATTACGCTATTGATTCTAAGTTTTTTACTCAATAGGTTTAGCTAATTTTAGGTCAATTTTACTATAAGGGTTCGTTGCAGTGCGAGTTGTACATTACTTATTGTTTGCTGTTCAGCCCGCATGAATTATTACTTTTAGATGGGCATGTCCTCAATACGTATAACCTATGTAATACTGAGCGCCAGAGTATTGTGAAAACACTTTATATTGAGAGCAATAAACTGTTCTTACTGTTACCCGAGTTTAACCAAAAGCAGCTCTTCTAACGTAACACACCCCTGTCACTTAACCCTGACGAATTCTTTCTAACTCAATAATGTCTGTCTACCCAAATATAATAATTATATTGTATATGCTAACTTTACCAGTGGGTGAAACGTGAGAATTCCGCAATTAGTTAACGTTCTCATGTTGTAAAATACAGTAATCTTAAGCTACGCTATCATAACTCATGTTAGCTTAACCTAACGCAGCTCTTCTTACCTAACCTACCCCGTAAATAACGCCAGAGGGCCCCGCGGTCAAACATGACTGCAGTAATTTTGTAACTAAACTTTTTATTGTTTCGGTTCCTAGTAGGGGTTCTGCTGTAAAATAGGTCTCATTCCTGCAGTACTGATCTTCTATTAATGAAACGTACAGTAAGTAGTGCAGGCATGAGTTTTTCAAGAGCAAAATATCACCCTTGCAAGATAAGGCGAATATCAGCTTGGAGCAGGGCAACCTTGAGCAGCTCTAAGAAAATATAGTTCAGTGAAAAGACTTCACCGGAAACGCTTATGGCCTACTGTAACCTGGATACCAATCGATTGTTGGACTTCAAGCGTCGAATTTGGCTGAAAAGTAAATTCAATACAAAAAAGCATCAGCTCAGCGTGAAATTTCAGATGCATCTAAGAGATTCAGCTAACTTCTAACAAAACATGGGAACGTTTCTCCGTACCCATCCGATGACGCTGCTATGGATTCAGCTGAAACCTGTTCATATTCCACAGAAGAGAAGCAATGTTCTTCAAGGACAGACAGACCAGTATCATCCTAATGCTCCTATCTAATACTGGAGGTACCTGAACAATTTCAACAGAAAAGAGACTCTTCATGTATGATGCCTTCGGAACCGCATTACGCATAGAAAGGTTGAAAAATGTCCGAAGTCAGGCAGTGAGTCTTCTACCTAAAACCTGCCTAGAGGTAACAGATAAAATTTGAACTTGACTTCTTCTCCTATCCTCCTGCAGCTTATTCTAACTACAAATCTGGCTGGCCCTATTAAAAACGTCGAACGCCATAAGTAAAGCGAGCATAATATATTGTGAAAGAAATGGAAAGCGGTAGATAAGATGCAAGTGAAATGGTCTTCATTGCTTTGTTTTGAAAGTGACTGAAATTTTTTCAAGAAACGCTCTAAAGAAGACAGCTATGGTTAAATTTCGTTCCAGGGAAAATCAGAGCTTCTTCCAAGTTGAATTTCCCCATCTTATATTGAAAAGCGTAACGTGCAGAGACACGGACGGGCGGATGGACGGACGTACAGACGGAGGAAGCCTCGAGCAAAATTATAATATAGACGCATCTTTGAGTTGGCACATTTTTTAACACAAGTGTGGTAATGGAGAAATATCATCACGATTTCTTCACCTTCACTAATATTGTAGATGCAGTTTGTGGCTGCGTTCTTGCTCTGCTGGTCTCTTCTTCTTGATGTAAACGATTTGATATTAGGTGGGGGAAAATTATTCATCAGTGAAAAGGGATATGGAGCCCATTACCCAGGCTATTATTGAAATCGAAGGCTTGAAGACGACTGAAGACTCTCTAAGTAGAAGCATAGAGACTAGATTGTATCCCTTACTACTACAAAGATTTGTTTTTCTTTACTAAAGCTGATAACAAAGCTCTACGACAGACCAGGATATGATATTCATAAGATCAGAACCAGGGAGAATAAAAAACGTCGGGTTTCGTTAACGATTTAGTTTCGCCATCATGAAATGACGGTGCTGGCTACTAGTTATTAATACTAGCGGCAACGCCGTCTTCAAATTACGTCAAAAAACTGTTTTAATAAAGTCTCCGTTTTTTTCGCTCCTCGTGGCTGTTCCCCTGTAAAGAACATCTTACCCTTTTCACTGCTTATCTTTTGCTCAGTTCGTTCGTCGTGAGTTAACAGTAAATAAAATTTTGCTCTTTGAAAAAAAGTTAAATTCTTTATCCCTGCTACCGCTAAGAATTCAGACGTATTTAGTCCCCGGCTTTAAAATTTGACCCAACAAAAAAATTTGTTTGGCTGCTAGTTTGAGTTTAAATTTCCTCGCATCTCTTCCCCATTGAGTGCGACTCATGCTATGTGACTTTGAATAAGTACGATATACTTGATACATACGATTTAAGGTAGTCATTAATCATTATTGGACCACAATTAGTGTTTTAAGCACTAGCTCTGAAGCTGCGAAGTTAAAATATTCGCTGGACAGATACTTCCTAACAATCCCAAACAAACCATGTGTAAGCAGCTACGTGCAAAGCGGAAAGAACTCGCTGCTAGCTCTCCTGCTCATCACGGAATGCACATCGCCTTCCTAAGCGGCTGGTGGAGTGCATTACGCCACCTGGATCTTGTGCAGAGATTTTTGAAGGTATACTTCGTACACCCAAGAAGACTTGAGCCGGTTGTACCTAAGATACCTAACTATTAAACTGTTGTCTGCAAAAGTATGCCTTCGTATATGTACTGTAAATTTCTGATGAGAGAACAGTGAAATTAAAATACGTATTATTATAGATATGTTTTCATTGATATAGTTAGAAGAGGTTCAAACTTTTTCTTCTAGTTTCTTTTATGTAATGATTTATATGTGAGTTTAAAACTATAATTTAACATAATGTACGAGGTCGTCTAGGTAGAGCACACGGCTTGTTGCGACACAGCCAAATTGACCTTTCAGTCTCAATTTCATGCACCAAATTAGTGACATACTTTGTGCATAATTACAAGTCAGTTACTTTGCACACTTCAAATACTGATCAAGTCTTAACTTGAAGCGATGTCTCAGTACCTGACGTTCAATTAAGTTTTTTGTTGGTCTACACTTCATTGGCACTGCAGGGCACGCTGATGAACAGTTCGCGTGTTGAACTCGTTGAACAAATATACAGACGTACCGCGGGCGGACAGAACAGTTCTTCTGCGTGACCTATCTCTGGTACACTAATATAGTCATAATATGCATACCTACAGTAATATGCGGCACCCCGATATTTCTCTGCATGTCTTTACCACGCCGACCACCTCGTCTTGTTCTTTGCGCTAAACTCTCATGCTCTGAATTGTTATTGTACCGAACTGTCGTCATGCGAATTTTACATATGCTAAAGCAAACATTGAAGTAAGTTGCCAAAAATGCCGAAAAATTATATAAGAACTTTACATACTGTTAAAGTAATGTAGACTTGCATGCTTATGATGCGCTTCTAAGCTATTATAGAAGAAGATCCCATTTCGAGAATGTATTATATTAGGTTCAATAATAGTTGCTAATTCGATGTCGTATAATCGTATGTTGTTGAGGCAGATTTACTCATTTTTATTAAAATAAATTCAGTTTCCCAGTTTTTGAGATACTCACGACTTTAGGTAACACTGATAGACATAGAATCTGAGACGAATTTTTAATATACAAGAAAACTTGATGGCGTAATCATAGTCAGTTATACCGAGGTTATGAGCTCCCCCTCCCCTTCTACTACCAGATGACAGCAAATAACTTCTAAAGAAAATACTGCCGCACAGCGTTAACAGGTCTCATACGCAGAACAAGGTTACACTCAAGACACAATTTATTTTAGAGCCCGCTCACTTAATTGGGACTAGGCTCCTAGGCTGTACAAGGTTTTAGTTCCATTAGTGAGCCGTTTTATAACTGGTAGTTATTTTCACACGATCTCGGGTTCATAAGTTTACTGTTTTGTTGTTATAATTAGACGTCGAAAATAGACCTCATGTATGTCTGACGCTTTTCCGTCGATTAGAACCGATAGAAAGTATCAGTTGCCAATGTTTTCTGTTGTAAGTTTTCCCTAATAAATGAAAATCATCTCCACAAACTCACTGTTTACATCATACGTCCAAAATCTATATATGTTCGTTGTTGTTTAAACTATAACAAGTCAGTCTCATTTGTTCATCGTTAATATAATCCATCCATGCAGATTCAGTCCCACATGTATAGCGCTGCTTTAATTAATGTACACAGAATGAGTCCCACATGTTCGGCGTTGCAGTAATCCATACAGAATCAGTCCTATACTTGTTTATCATTGCGATAATTCTGGTAGAATTCGTCCCATATACAGTATATAACGTTGTTGTAACCCTCACAGAATCAGTCTCATATGATTAGCATTGCAATAATCCTTACATTTTTCAGTTCCGTACGCTTAGCGTTACTTATAATCTTTATAAGTCAGTTGCTTAATGAGCTGCTGCAGAGCAATCTCCCGACGCCTCATTTTTTTGCAATGCAGTCACTTTTTAAGTTCCCACTGCAGGCCAATCAATAGCTCCTGCGGGAGTGCTCATGTTGCCGTTAGGATGTGCATCTGATAAGTCTTAGTGTTATAATTAAAGCCATTCAACACGGCAGGCTTGTAAAAGTTAGAAAATTCTTCTGTTCGTTAGAAAGGCAATGCAGTGCGGGGTTGAAGGTGCCGGTCGATACGTAACGTTGGGGTCTGGAGTGGGTCCCCTGGGTCTTATCGCTAGTGCAATGCAGCTCCTAGGATGTTGCAAAAAAAAAAAGTTAAAATCATGACCCTCGAAAGCAGTTCGGTGTTCTTCCGCCTTGTAGATATTGTAGATATTTATTCGGCGCTAAAGTTCTGTGCATAATAAACACATGGCGAAATGTTTCAAGGAAAATAAATTTGTACAGTGGCAATCATTTAGTTTGCAATTGCCATAGCCAAACTTGTTCTACAGTATGATGTACTTTTCCTTGGTGTTTGTAAATCAAAATTCTCTCCATACGCATTGATCCAACTTTTTGGTAGCCTGCTTATGAGCTAATGCAGTAAACTTTCATCTATTTATATGCCAGTAAATATGACGGTCATGGATCGAAACTGGATACCCTCTCCTGGCGGAAGTTACAAGTTGTTGATTTTTTCCGTGATAGAGTATCAGATTAGGAGCAGTCG
Organism: Parhyale hawaiensis; assembly: GCA_001587735.2. Taxonomy (NCBI): domain Eukaryota; kingdom Metazoa; phylum Arthropoda; class Malacostraca; order Amphipoda; family Hyalidae; genus Parhyale; species Parhyale hawaiensis. The sequence continues at coordinate 25,670,457 of LQNS02277717.1, read as the reverse complement.
GCGGCGATGCAGGCCAGCAATGCAGCGCTTCTTAGGCAAACTTCAGCGGAAGAAGGGGAAAATTTTGCAGGTCCGCCCTCCTTCTGCCAATACAATCAGCTGATGGTAGAGCGGAAGCTCTCGACTTCAGTGCGATGTTTGTATCAGTTAAGTTTATGCAAACTAGGAAGGCTTGCAAAGAGATGACTTCAGACGGCTCGCTGCGCGCGAGCTCCATCTATACACCGCTATAAATTACAGTATTTTCATATAAGTATCTAAAAGCAACTTGTTTCAGTCTCTGAATATTTTAGTACTTTGTGTTTCCAGCAGCGAGTCAATTTTTTTCATTTTTCTGTTTAATTGGAAGCGAGTAGAAAAGTAATTTTGTGTATGCCTAGTAAAAAGCGTTGATTATTAGAACAGGAGGACCCACGGTATTCAGAATAAAACGGCTAAACTGTTCACCCTTGGAAATGTTTCATCACTTAGGTCGCGTTCTCAACAGTGCTATAATAATTGTGATGTCGGAGGTCAACTAAGCTGAAATAAACCTTGTATGTTAATTAAATAAATTATGTAAATAAGCTACAGAAAGTATACTCAATTACACCATGACAATTAATCGCTGGTTTTTCTCGTTCAGCGCCCACGAAATTTGTCCGCAAGAATTAAATCAGGTTGAAAGTCAGCACCACATTCAAGCCATCCCATAGCAGTTAATAACGGCACTAGTCACAAAAGTCGACTAGGTGCCATAAGAGGCAGTACCAACTACACACGATTGGAGAAGCGCCTGAGCGACCGGTGGTAATAAGCAGTTTTGGTACTTTAATTACGTCGTAGTAGCTGAATAACTCAAAACGCGGTCATGACGACTAGAAAAAGTACCTTTTTTTCTAGCCCTAAAATAAGTTGCTTGCTTCTAGTGCGGCGCATGTTAGGCTCTGGAGCGGCGCAGATTTCTATTAAGGATGTTCATTAAAGTATTGGTTTAAAGAGCCTGACACACTTAATATTAGTATGCCTAAATCATTTCTCATTCTATAATCAGTTGAACAAGTTCAACATAACTGTTGAAAATTGTCCAACGGAGTCAATGTTCCACATTAAATTATAAAATTTATTACATCAATGATAAACTATGTGAAACAAATAAAATTTATATACTCACTGTGATCAATCATTTAACTTTCTCAGTAAATCAGAGTTTACCATTGAGCAAAATCTTTCCTTAATTATCAATGTTTGGCAATAAAATAAGCAATGTTCACTAAATCAAGGTTCATTAGACTGTCAGCCTTACAACATGAACAGGAAACTATGTGAAACAAAAAAATACTCGTGGTTATCAAACTTTTAACTTTCTCAATAAATGTCACTAAACTTTACCACTCTATGCAACGCTAAATAAAAGAAATAAGTGATATGTCAAACAATGAGTTTGGTTTCGACATGGCATCCATCAAACTTGAATACGCAAATTTGCAGAAGAAACTCCAACGGAAGTATCTTTATCATCCTTGCTGTAGAGATATCACATTGTGCTAACTATAGCTTTCAGTTTATTTTTAGAAGAACATTTTTCTATGTATTCCGAGACTATTATTAATACGCATTTAATGCCCATGCATCCACACAATTTTCATATTCGTGTAGAATTCTTTGAGGGTTAGTTACATTACATTTCCAAACTTCATTACAAGATGTATTCTTCTTGGTCTTCAGTTTGACACATTTCTCGACTTAGTTATAACAAATATTTTCCAACATTACGTTGACATAGTTCTCAAATTCAATAAAGAAGTTGCTATATCAAGGCTTCTGTGCATATTCAACTTCAAGTTAAAAATTATTTGTGTTGACTTGAAATGAATCATTAAACCAAAATTACAACACAAAGTCAATTAGACCCAGCTAGTCAATCGATTGGTGAGATACCATGTCGACTATGCACTGCTGCTTGAGTCAATATGTGTAGATAAAAGAATATTTAGTTATATTCTCTACTAAGTTTGCCCTGAACATAGAACACCGAAATTTATTCCTCATCAATCGATGAGCCGGGCCCAGTCGATGGACTAGTAAAGAACAAGATCGCTGAGATGTTTGTGTTCATATCTAAATACCCTAAGACGACAGACTTCTTTCATTGTTTCTCCGTACTTTCTTTCTGTTTTTCTTTCATTCTTTCAATTTTTGGTCATTTTGACGGGTGGACTTACTCAACACCGTCACTTACGCTTGCCAATCGATGTGCCCAGGCAGTCAATGGATGTCGCGAAGTGTGCACTGTTACCAAGCACCTCCCTAACTGCCCCACCTACACTAACTTCAATCCGGGAACCAACTTCGCCCCAGTTGTTTCCTCTGATAATCTAACTTTCGTGTATCCCGACAATTTTTCATAATGAAATTCTCTAAGAAACTTTATCTAACTTTCTTTGAGAGTTGTTCTTCTTTCTTCTTGTTTGGAGTACTTTATATTCTTTCGTGTTCTTTGTACTCCCTCTTAAACTAGTAGTGTCGAAGTTTTGCTCCTGCGTTCCAAAGTTCCATAACTTGTGACGTCAAGTTTGTTAGAGTGAGGTGGCGGCCATGACATTACTCGCTTCATTGACCTACAGACACAGCTGTGCTCGATCAATATTGCACTGTCTGTAAATTTGCTCTATATTATTGTAATCGTTGTGCATATTAGAGTCGTCCTATATAAGAAGTCCCCTTTGCCGATGTAATGTACACCAATGCTAGTCATTATCAAAATATACTTTGAATACGGCCCACACCGTAGTATTCTCAAAGCTCAATTTCTGATTTTTCTACATTAACAGAAATTACTAATTCCATGAACTTTTGAATTTTATAATTAGTAGCTACATGACATTGTATGGGTGGGTGGATAGTAGTATGTTGTAAGTTTAACGGAAAAGTTAGTCGATGGTCAAGTTGTGATATAGAGAAATTTTACAAATTGATTACGCCAATGTTTGGCCATTACACAACATTTTTAGGGTTGGTTGTATTTTGCGCAAAAATTTTCGAGCAATATGTGGTAACTAACACAAAAACAAAATAGCTTTATGTTTATAATTAAAAAAAATCCTCCTTGCAGCACGCTGTATTAAAGCTTTATACTGTCGTTTTTAGTTGGTTATCGCTTAAAGTTGCAAAACATTTTTTACTGAAGACCTGATAGTCAAATTACACTTTAATTTACAAAAGTTATCAGAAATAGAAAAAAGCGTCGCGGAGAGCATGCATATTCAAACGGAAATTACAGTTTGCGTGTGTGTTACATCTATGTTAACAGGAATATCGATTAGAGAAGATATACATTTAATTTATATTTAATCAAAAGTGATCAGTGATTATAAACATATCGGATACTCTAATGAGGAAAGGTCATCTGTATCTATTCACAACACTAAACTAGTACTGACCGAGCAAAACTTATGCATATTTATCAAAACTTTAAAAGAGCATGGCTCAAGCATTGATAATGAAAATCTTATCAATAGTCCTAAAGCAGCATTGCCCAAACAATTCATTAATAGCCCTTAAAGAAGGACTTGCCAAGCAACAATAATGCATACCTATTATTGACCGTAAAATAACATTGGCTGCGAGGAAACAACGCATTTCTATTAATAACCTTAAAGTAGCATTGTCCACACCCGAAGAAGAATCTGCCGTCCGGCAACACAGTCCTATGCTAGCTCAAACAGTACCAGCTTACGTCCTCAGTGATCACCGTACTAACTTGCGTCCTAACTTTCACACTGACATACTTCTAACTTAGTTTTATAGAGCGCAATCAATGTCAACAAAAAGTTCACCAAGGAGGGAAATTTGCAACTATCAGGTCATTGAGAGCATTGCCATTAAAACTCTGATCTGAACTTTAGTTTGAAAGCAAAAAAAGCTGGGAAATACGGTAAAAGTTAAAGTTAGTCTGGAAAAAGTTGAGTTATGACTGAGAAAGTTGGCCAATGGTGTAAGTTGGCGGCAAAGTTGTGATATGGTGAAGGTCATCCTACAGCGGAGGACCGAGGTAGGGTTGGGCAAGGTCGTGTAGCCTGCCGGACCACCAATTTTGTTGTCTGGCGAACAGCTGATGTTGTGCATACGATCTCGTAGTACCAGACTAGTGAATTACATATTAAACAGCCTTTATGTTCATTGAAGAATAGATGATTCTAATACTGGATAGCCGTTTAATTCCCTGGTGAACAGCTGATGCGCTACATAACACCACTGCCACAAACTTGTTGTGTAGTAAAATTGGGCATACTGTGCAGTGTGGCGAATAGCTGGTGAAATGCACATCCTGCGTTACAAACCTAGTATTACCGGGATCAAGCCAGCGATTTTGGTCAAAATTGTGAATTTTTTCTCTCATTTTTTTTTTTTTGCTGAAAAAGATTCCTTATGCATTGGAAAAAAAAGTGTGTCCAAAATTATTGTGGAGTTACGGTCACTGTAACCCCCAAAAAGGGGCCCAAGGGGGGGGCATAGGGGTCAAAATTATCGGTAGAGCACTAATATTCCTGAAATTTGCACAGTTTATGTATTTTCGAAAAAGAAACACATTTTCCTTGTGCAATTTTTTATTTAGGCCACAGTTTTTGAGATAATGGGAAATATAATTTCTATATCCCATTATTTCACAAACTAAGGCCTGAATCATAAAAGTTGTATGATAAAAATGTGTTTCTTTTTCAAAATTACATATCCTGAGGAAATTTCAGAACAATCTGTCCACAAACAAAAAATGTGAAAAATCTGGTTTGTGTCCTAAGATTACCCCTATGAGGGGTCCTAACGGGGGGCTAAAAATCGTTAAATTATGCATGTATATCATTTGTAGATAATAATTCAACATGAATACAACATTTAAGCGTGTCAATAGAGCAAAAAGGGCATTATATGACTTTTCACCCAAATATTTTACACTTTTTGCCTATTGTGTAAAATTTGATTTTTCCTCCTAAAATTGAATAGTCAATGAGTATTTATGTTAGGATAAAACAGACAGTTTTGGAATCCTGGCAACATTTCAAATAAAACAACGGCTCTGTTTTTTTCGATTTTTGCTTTCAATTTTTATGACTGTTCAAATTTGAAAATTGTGATGCATTTACTAATATTTTAGTTAGTGATCGAAAATCGCGTATCAGAAGAAAAGGAAAATGGAAAATCCAGAGCCGTTGTTTTGTTGGGAATGGTTTAAGGATTCTAAAACTGTCTTAGATCTTTCTCTAGCATAAAAACTCATAGACTTCTATTCTTTTGAAATTTCTGGGAAAATAATTATAAAAAATAAAAGTTTCAAATTTTCTCAAAAAACTAAGGCCTATATCAAAAGTTGTAGGAGCAAAATGTGTTTTTTTTCAAAATTACATATACGGTGTAAATTTCAGAACAATCGGTCCACAAAAAATGAAAAAGTTTTTAAAAAATTCGGGTTGATCCTCTTAATCACCTGCTTCCGACACTGCTGAGCTTCGCATTTGAATTTTGCTTCCAGAAATGCATGTGTCCAAATTGCAAACGTCATTTTTTTTACTTGTATGTGTATGGCTGATCGTTAGCGTTATTTATCAACAACTTGTGATAACGAGTTCATCATGTAAAGAGGGATTCTGTAGCAAACGCCATACATTTCTCATCGTCTATACCAGGGGTTCCCAAACTGGGGTGTTTGATACCCCTAGGGGTGCGAGGAGACCTTTTCGGAGGTACGAAATACTGCTTTGTTTCTCCGTCATTCACAAATTAACTTGAATTTGTGACACAAAAGTTGGTAAAGTTTCATTTGTCATTATCATATGGGTACTTAATTTTGTAGGGGGTGCGAGAACATGTAAAAAGTTCTGCAGGGGTGCCAGGCATAGCAAACTTTGGGAACCAATGATCTATACCAGACGTCCTTAATACGTAAACAAACAGTCAGTATGTCAACTTCCTTAACTCTTAGGGTCAGAGACTTACTAGTGTGCGGTCAGGTACCTATGAATAGCTTGGAATATCCTTAATAATACAGAGCAAAAACTGAAATAAAGAAGAATTCATATTTAAATTCTACAATATTACCATATATTTATACGGATCCATAGTGTTTCAAAAATGTGTTTCTATTTTGAATATTGCTATATTGTAAGTAGCTATTATCTATTAGGTTCTCATTCTCTTCAGAAACTGACCATGAAATAGCTCCAAAACGAAGAAATGGTCCGTCAGCTGTATCATAAGATGTGATTAGAAAGCTTAGGAAAAAGTGAATTTCGATACCGAAATTACACTGAAGCATTATGCCCATCAATTTCTAAGCATATTGTTCCTTTGCATTTGTCTTACCCTAGTTCCGTACCACCCAGCGTCCTCCATAGGATATGTTTCAAACAATATTATTCCTAGGAGAGAGCAACATTTCTTTGCATTTTATGGGCTGGAAAACAAAGTAGGATACTGCTTATCGCATGCCACAAAGGGATTATAGGAATGTAAAGAAAGAACTTCACAGACGTTCAAATGAAGCCTAAGAAGGGAACGTTGCAGGGTCGTAGCTGCTCCACACTTCAAATGGAAGGGCTCTGTTTGCAGGGGTCAGTGCAGAGTCAGCGGTTTTTCTTATCGACAGTCCCGATAAGGCTCTATAATGGCGTCCAATCACAAGCATGATTGCAATCAAACCAAACGAAGACGCATGTTGTCCCAGTCGTTCCTACAGAAGCTGGTCAGTGCGTTAGTCGGGAATTGTGGATGGAATTGACTCCGTTGTCGTGTCAGCGCCTTCACTTGCTCTGTGAATTACCTTATAACTGACAGTATGATGACTGCCAGAGTTACCGTATATTCAACAGTATGCTGAAGTAGTGTAGCCACAGTATGTTGAAGTATCATATCCTACAGCCTGTTGATAGCACGATTGACTGCACATCCAACTGTACGATGATCCCTACGATCTTACCTTACAGCCAGCAATACCTCACCCTTGCTCTGTTTGTAAGGGAGAAGAAAATGAAAATGGAAAATCCAGAGCCGTTGTTTTGTTGGGAATGTTTCAAGGATTCTAGAACTGTCTTAGATCTTGCTCTAGCATCTTGCTCCACTCAGGACGACCGTAACTCATTTACACTCCAGTGGAGTGGAGGCTAAAAATATATATTTATATTTAAGATCGAACTTGAACATGCGTTAGGCTGAACGCAGACAGAAATGTATTTTACGACGATAGAACCTAAGCTTAGCAGCATATTTTACCTAGCAATACTTGAAACATTCATCGCTTCACACACACCAGTCTTCAGACGGTAATTACTTATCGCTTTTGAGCAGTTACTTTTCTAAAAACCAGTTATTTCCTTAGGTTCGTTAATATTGTATTTATCCATTTTACCCATAGGCTGTGAAAGTATGTAAAATGCCCAGTTACTGTAATTTTCTATTGTGAACATATTGTAGAGATTCGTTATTCCTATCTGTGCTATACGATTTTCTAGTCAGTAGCTTGTGAAGCGATATACCAATAATCTAAAACTTCATACGCTGTACAAGTGTTTATTAGTATTATTATATTTAACTTTGGAGTTAGTCCACTAAAATTATCTGCACTTTGTAATTTTTCATAATCTCACTTCGCACACACCAATTCCTTACCTTCATCAAACCTGCAATTTTATGCTAGCTACGATTACCCTTCTATAATTTTCTTCAACAATGCAGTTCTGGCTTCTCAGTTCATTACTTTCACCAAATTTGCAAGATCGCCGCTGCTATCTTTTCCTACTAATATTTCATTAAGAGAAATGCCGTTTCTGTCTGCGGGCCCGCGCTTCAATCGAAACACTATCGTGCAACGTACATTTCCCGTACGCCAGGTCCGTACTTAACGGTGGCAGGTCCAGCGGACTGTCAACAAAGTTGCATGCTTCGCCTCCACCGTCGCGCAGTCCAATCGATTTTGAAGTAACGCCCGGGCGCGCGCCGTCTGTCCCGCCGGGTTAGTTCCGGTTTACGCTTCACTGCCTTCCTTTCGTTGTAATTTTATAAAGTTGTGAGTTCGTTTAATTGGCTTTGATCTGAAATAAAGCCGCAGTGTCGGACTTGGCCCTCGCTCGATCACCGTGTTTGCTTTTGCCCTCCAGAGCGAGGTTTGGAGTCGATAAAGGCGAACTGATTGCCGTAATAATGCAAGAGAAACAGCTCGAGTCTCAGGATATGTGATATGTTGAATGCGAGGGCTATTGCTAAGTTATTCTCGAATATGTTAGTTGTTTGAATGCTTGAAGCAATTAAGATTGCTTGGGTCTTAAGATTTCCATGACATGTTGAATGTGTCGGTTATTGCTAATGTATTTACTGCGGTTGTTAGAGTGCCAGCAGCAAATATGCTTGTGTTCTGTGATTACTACGATAATATTAAATGAAAATATTATTGCTAAGGCATTTCTGTACACACTGGTTGCTGGAATAATTGTAGTGATAACATTGGTTGTATACCAACAGCTCTGTACCATGTTGAAGGCGCAGATTTTCACTGGCGAATTGGAATAACTGCCATCCAATGAATCTTCTCAGCTGTTTTAGAGTTAATGCTACCGGCTACATTTGGTCGAACGTCGAGCAGAAGTCCATTGCACGCCTACGTGTAGCCTAGAAATGACATTTTGTCGACTTATGAATGTTCAGAGGTCAACTGCAGCAAGTATGAACTTAAATTAGATACCAAAAGTATACCGACTGCCTCAAGGCCAGGACAAGGAAATGCGCTCTCAGGTTCTAAAGCAGTATAGAATAAACAGCCAACTCCCAACTAAATGTAACAACAAACTATCCGTGGTACTCCGTGTTATCACCAGATTGCGGCCAAATAATGAGCTGGAATGCAGTGCGGTATACTTATAATGACAATATTAGCCAATCTTAATTTCTAATCTAACTCAAGTGACAAGCTCTGCTTCGTGCGTTTGTACCATGTCCCCACGTGTACCTAATATAATCTATTTATATTGTTAGTTGCGTATTCAAGCCTACGCTACAGTCCTCATATTGTGATAAATTTTGGACGCAAAGTTTTTCTGCCCAACGATGTTTATTGAATTAAAAGTTATCATGTTCTATTGAAATGGATATTCCACTTTAGCGATACTCCTAATACTGCAATTATGTTATTTGAATTAGCCTTGAAAGAGTAGAATGCATAATATTTCCGTAAAAATCCTGCTTGTGTTCGACCAAAGAAGATCCCTGTATGACTATTTTGTACATTTCACTAACATTTTCAATTAAAGAAATTTAAGCTTTACTCCTGTGCAATTTTCATTGCCAGTTGCCTCGAACCAAACTGAGTCTTTACCATAGTTACATTCTACTTCTTTCGGTGCCATTGCATCCAGCTTAGCTGAGTTTTACCTTGAGACTTAATTTTTATTTTTTCTCCTTAACAGTTGCATTCGACCACAAGGAGTCTTTACGTCATTACTAATTCTGTTTTCAACGTCAATTGCATTTGGCCAAGGGCACTCCCTAGACTAGCATTTTACATTTTCCCCAATAACTTCTTTCCACCGGTCCCTCCTGTATCACATCTCCCTACGGTCACTCGAAAGAACAACATCAGAAGCTTCTTCTCAGAAGACCGATTACGTGTACCAAAAAATAAAACCAGAACGGCTGATCTCCTTTTTTTTCTGTATATCCGCGCACTGTCCGTCGGCCGCCCGGTCTGTCCCGCACTGACCGTCTCTTTCAGGCAATTTGCGAAGGAAGCCTTGGCCTTTGATGGCCAGGCGCTGGTCAGGAAAGCGGCTGATTTTTTATGCATTTCAAAGAGGCCTGCCGGCGCCTGCGAGCACCACCAAAAGATCAACAATATTGATATCTCGAGAGCGATGGACAATAACGGAACACAAGTCGTCTGGGCCCGGGAAACATTATTTTCTTTTATTGCCATACAACGGAGCGCTGTAGAAACGGTGGGTAATATCGGGGTCACATTGTAGAGTCGGACGCTCAACTTAGGAGCGACCAGTCAGCTCGTGGGTCATCTGATACACAGTGAAATTCAGCGGCGTAGATACGGTAACATGAATGACATGCGCGATGATCGTGCAGGCGTACACATGTTGAACTTGCGATTGTATAGTGTAGCCCCGGCTCATGCATTTATTATTATTATTTCCTTGTGCATCAATCGTGGTGCGTTTCATTGCATGAGTCAAGTGCGTGTTGTTATTGTATCTGTTTATCGTACCTACAGCATTTAACTCATTAATCAGCCTTGTGTTGTAAATGAGCTTACGATGAACGTTATTGGAACTAATGTTGAACTATATGATTCATGAACTAAGTGGTATTACATAATTGAGTCTACACCCTATCAATGGAGCAGAGCACAGCACATTGACATTTTGAAATTCACGTCTTTTGTTGCGGTCGAAAAATTTACTGAGACTGAATCTCATTTGTGATGGCATCTCTTCGTACGGCAGGTTCACACGATCACACGGCAGCGTTTTGGTCTCCATTCGTATTACACAGCGTCAGAATACACACGTATAGCCATCAGGCGACTGTACAGCTTTCTCAGTACTGACTCCATCCAATTAGTATGAGGTACCCAAAACTTGACACATGACACTTGTTAAGCCAACTGGCGTACGTGGAGGCTGAGATTTTAGCCCAACTTTGGCGGACACACGGTTGTGTTGACACAGCCACAGGTAGACATTCGGCCGCTGTTTTGTTAGGTATCGGATAAAATACTGTCGTGTGAGCCCTCCTGTGGGGGCAACACGTGGCTTTGTCGGGCATGGGACGGGCCAAAAGATACAACATTAAGCAAAGCAGAGTATTTATTAAACACGAGTCCGGTTGCCTATTTCAATGAAGTGAAATTGTGCTAGAATTTTCATGTTACAATAGCCTAGCATAAGTATCTTGGACATCTGCCAAAGTACACTTTTATCGATTCTTAATGCTACACTTAGGCTATTGCTGGGAGACACTAGTTGCATTCCTCTGTTTTTTTTTCCAGAAAGCTTTAGGAGAAACACAATCAAGGTAAATGAGGTCCATTCCTTTACATTTTGTAACTGTTACACGATAGTCTTTTGACTCTGTCAGAGCCAGTGACATGTCCCAGTGTTTTATTATTTCTTTGTAAATATGCTCACGTTTTTGAGTTCTAAATCATGTCCAAATTTCTAGCAATGTCACAGAAATTACAGTGACACTATGGGCCAGATAACACGACGTACGGCTAACACTACAGTATATCATTTAATCCGCATACATTGAGCGGTATTTTACAAATAATCAACAAAACGTTCAAACACTTCGTCCTACGTACCGAGAACAAAAAACTGTAGGGTGAATATGCCTGTAGTTGCAAAACTCATTTCAGTCGGTGTTTCGTTCCCCAGTCTGCGCTTGTTTGGAGTTCATGACCTGGATCCGTGTTCGGCCGGGTGGATATGAGAGTGCCAGTAGCGCATAGGGGAAAATTGAAACAATATTTTGGTACAGCCCTTGTTGGGATACCATATACATAGCAACGAGACAACCTCTCATGCAAATGTTGGCAACGAATCTGTTTATATTTTGAGATGACGCCAGTGAATCGAAACCTGTAATTTTCATTGAAACTTGGGCATAGTCCGGTTTTTAATTCACTTGTGCTACCTGTAAATATAATCCGATTCGTTTCAAAAGCTATATCAGAGTTTGTCTTTTTACAAAAAGTATCCCACCAGCGGCCGTTCATATACAGTATATTATATTTTCAGTTTTCCCTATGGCGTTATTAGCACCCTAGTGGATATGCAGGCGTTCAATTCAGCTGTACATGGCTTTTTAAATTATTCTCTTTAGCCGTATGCTGGACCACATTTTGGAGTCACACGCTCAGCTCATCAGCTGATGTTTAGCTCGAACGTCTTCCATCCTACTGCATTTGTGCTGCCGACTTTCTAGGCGTATTCCCTATCCAAAAATCAGGGCCGAAGCAGCGGCTAAAACCGTAATCTAACTGCTGGGCGGCGCCGCGGTGCCCTTAAATTTGGTTTGTCTTGGGACGACGGGAAAGTTGAATGTCCGTGCATTGCGCACAGCACAGAGTGGTCACGGTATACTGGTACTCCACTTGCATCGGCCCATCCCTTGACACCTGAGTGTGTAAGTTTAGTTAACGCTGAGGATACCTACTCGTTGATTTTGCGTTATTCTTACTCTGGTGCCTGTTGTAATCTTGGCTTTTTCTTCATAAGAATAAATAGTTATTTTTTGGTGCCATTTGAAACGAACGCTTCAGCGTAGCCACTTGCGACCCCAATAACGCAATTCGCAAACGTCGTTGCCGCTCTTCGGGTTGTTATTCTCACACAATTATCAATCTTTGAATGGCAGGTGAGCCCTGGTTCTCACGTTAGTCTTTCCAGCGTGTCCGTACTGCTGATTACTCGAATGTTTTATTTTTGAGTACTAGTGTCCCGAGCCGTCATTGTAAATGACGGCCTATTGGGTTATTAATGACTGGTGCACGTCTTCGATAAATGGCGGCAGTAAGTTAGCCCTTCAGGAAAACCCCCGCTGTCTCCTGTGCTTATTACTGTTCAGAAGGCTTCTTTATTGGAAATTCAGCATTCTGCCTAAGAAATTGG
>LQNS02277717.1:25614775-25634908 GCA_001587735.2 Parhyale hawaiensis | reverse complement strand
GGGCTGCAACAAACGAATCCATCTTACTGACAGAGAACTATGATCAGTGAAATATGTTACCATGATATGTGGCGAAATCTTCATATATTCTTCTATATTAGCCTACTGACAAGCAAATGATAAAATGGTTTACTGATCTAAGTTTCTTCTTTTTTTCATGACACACACTTCTGTTTAACCTTCATTCCGATTCAGTTCATGCCAAAAAGTTCGCGTTCGAATGTTTAGTGCAATGCAATTGACGATTGATCGGGGGGCGATGGGACTGTACCTGGCCGCCAAGGGGGCGCTAGCCCAAAAAAGTTTGGGAACCACTGCGTTAGAGGATTGGTTGTACTGATACTCTTAGCTGAAGCGGAAACTGGTGGGAAAATTAACTTGAGAGGGCGATATGATTGTTTCCGCGAAAGTTTCTCCACTCATAATTACATTTTAACCGATACTGTTGTGCTGCTCTATTGGTTAGGGTGGTTAAGGGTATCAAGTTATTCAAATTTAATAAAATTTTGAATGAAAGCAAAATATTAGGCCTGTCACGTGCAAACTTCTGTCATGGCTACAGTACGAGTTACTGTATACTACTGTGTGAAATGTACATTTTCAAAGTCATAAATATTAATATTTAAATACTGATAAAAATACAGAAAACAAACTTATAATAATGTCAGTATATGGAAAATAATATTGGAAGATAACTAAAAAAATTGATAGCCAAACCTTATCAGGTAAATGCAAAAAGCGGCATTAAATTTTAATCAAAGCCACAAAAATTGCACAAAAATTGTGACAATCCTACTCTTTCTCTTCAATGGTTCACTAATTGCTCGATTCCACGCAATAAATGTATAAGTGCTGGAGCATTTTCAGCTGTTAAATCCTTCCTAGCGGCGCTAAGCAAGAAAATCCTCCTAAATAATCACTAATTGCTGGACCATTTCTGCCGAGGAGAAAAACGGAAGACAATCCAGGCGCGAGGTCGGCTGACAGGTCCGACTCCGGACAGACGTCTGTTTTCCGGGCTTAAGATGTTCTCTTTTTTTTTCTATCCAGCAAAGAAAACAATACCGCAGCAGCGTAAGAGACGTAACTTGTTATTTACACCCATATATTCATATTTTTAAATTTGATAAAACTTTAGTAATGCCTGGAATTATTTGGTATGCTATTTTTAATTTTATCGAAGTTTAATGGTGCCTGAAGTTATTTTCTAAATTCTCTAAAATTTGCTAGCCGGCTAATGATGGCAGGAACTATTTACTAAATCTTTTATAATTTAATATAAGGTTAGTAGTGCTTGCGGTTACTTATCGCTAAATCATTTAAAAATTTAAAACGTTTAATAGGATCTATTTGTACAGCGACCATTGCTTAGGAATCCCCATATTGGTGGGCAATACATTTGTAAAATATACTGGACTCTGGATTTGAACTTTAAAAAAATTCATTTGTATTTCGACTTCTGTCAAGAAGACTAAAACTCTTCAATTAATTCATTGGTCTCTGTTTCAGCTAGGTCGATTCTCCATCGCTTTCACACTTCAATTCAATTTCAAATATTAAACTTCTTGTATTACTGAAAAGGAATTGTAACGTTAAACCAACAGACAAAATCACGTGTCCGTAGGAATAGTAAATACCATTTGAAACATTAACAAAAGTTGACACCCCACGGCAGTTCAGAGTTAAATTCATTGCATATTCATCACCACACACATCTCTGCTGAACATAGTAATGGTCTTTGTGTTTCTCTGACAGTATGTTGTTATGATTATTTTACTCTCAGCGCACAGTGTCTACAGAAACGTATTAGTTGATGTACACTGTGGCTCCAACCAAACTCATTTGTTGGTATAAGGACTGGAAACGACAGTTCTTTGTACTTGCTATTCTACACGAAGAGAGTTCTCTTGTCAGTGTTTTTAATTAACTCAGCCAGAAATAAAATCAATTTCATGGTTTATCAGTTCTACTTATGTCTGACTACTCTATGCATTAGGAAAAACTATCGTTAACTATCCTAACAACCAAGTGCTTTTTGGCTCATGCATTGGACTGCGTTATCTAGAGCGTCTTATTTGTGTGTGATGTAGCAATCGTTAGGTCATATCTAGAGCATCAGCCTGCCCACTCTCAATCATCTCTGCCAGCTATATACTGCTTTAATTCCATAAAATTGAGATATTTTTGTGATAGGGTACTTTTTTACAGCAGTTAAGGATAACTAAATGCTTTGTTTCACCTGCTTTTTAGTTATTGTAGTTATTGCTTTATTTTTATGACTAAGCACCCTCGCCTGAATAGAGCTTATGGCCGGCCCAGAAGCTGATTTACCTGCTGTGGCGGCCTAGAATTCTGCTAGAGTTGTTTCTTGCGATAGGAATCTTACGGGTTCACGGGTGCTGCAGCAGCTGAAAGTATTGCGATGCTTAAGTAGGTACATTAGTGGCCCACACCGCAGTAATGGCAGCCACCTATTGTAGTCCAAACACTCAAACTCTTTGCTTGATTTACCTTAGAAACACAAATATCTCTGCACGTGTTGCAGCCGTTGAGTTCCAACGATTCAACAACTTCTTCTCAATCATAAATCCAAACCCTTCGCCTCTTTGCCATAGGAGCCTTGATTTGCTTGCTGGCGTAGCAGCCACATTATCGCCCGCTCGTCCGTAAGGCGGACCGTCACCCCCCCCCCCCCCCCCCCCCCCCCNTTGCTGGCGTAGCAGCCACATTATCG
The DNA here is from genome assembly GCA_001587735.2 of Parhyale hawaiensis. Classification (NCBI taxonomy): domain Eukaryota; kingdom Metazoa; phylum Arthropoda; class Malacostraca; order Amphipoda; family Hyalidae; genus Parhyale; species Parhyale hawaiensis. The sequence continues at coordinate 25,632,173 of LQNS02277717.1, read as the reverse complement.
CCCGCTCGTCCGTAAGGCGGACCGTCACCCCCCCCCCCACCACCTCCCACCAACTGCCGCCACCGACCGTCAATGGTCAGTGACTGTCCATTGAGATGAGGCGCTAATGGCTCGCCCGTAGTAATTGGTAATGGAACAGCACACGCCGCCCCAACAAATGCTTTAAGAGATGCTGATGTAGCTTTAGATTAATGGCGGGCGTTGCGAGCCCAATGGTCCGATGCGTAATCTGTGCGACACCAGAGAAGCGCTTCTGCTCTTCCCGACAGATATTGGCGGCTTGATAATTTAGGGACTCCAGTAAAGGGGAGGTTTGCAGGCCTCTGCTAGCACCTCTGCAGCATTAGGGACTCTAGTGAAGGGGAGGTTTGCAGGCCTCTGCTAGCACCTCTGCAGCATTAGGGACTCTAGTGAAGGGGAGGTTTGCAGGCCTCTGCTAGCACCTCTGCAGCATACGGACTCTAGTGAAGGGGAGGTTTGCAGGCCTCTGCTAGCACCTCTGCAGCATTAGGGACTCTAGTGAAGGGGAGGTTCGCTAACAACAAGCCCTACCATCTCAGTTGCAGACCGCAATCCAACCCAATAATAATCCATACTGTCTCACTGCCAGCCCGCACACCATTTACTGCAAGTTATAACTGTATCAGTTAAATTGCATCCTACATACATACTATCCCGGCGGTAATTCATTGGAAGTCCAAATACCATCCTAATGTAAGTCAACATACCGTCTTTATTGCAGTCTACGGTACCTACTAGTGTTATCAATTGCTCTCAAATATCGATCTCGATAGCAATCTGCACGCCACTCACTTTCCCGATAGCATATCATTAGTAATCCATACTCCTATCTAGTCAGGATCTACACCACCACCAGTTATGTCGACTGATCCACTCAAAATCCTCACTGCCACCTGTGGTCTCGGGCAATGCCTTTACGACGCTGACACCGCCAGGAATCTCGAATACAATCCAGTAACCACTCTGATCACTGCCAGTGATCTCAGCAGTAACCCAGTAGCTACCCTAATCGCAGTGAGGTAACTATCCTATTCGCCACCATGCAGTCATCTCCACTGCAATCCACTCACGGTCCTGACCACCAACAGGAATTTCTACTGTAATCCATTCAAGTTCCTAAACGCGATCTCGATTTCAATCAACGTCCCATGTCCATACCAATTCAATCGGCATCCATTTGCTCTACCATACTCTCCAGCTGGACGCAATCGCATTACTATTTTCAGTTGTTTACCCAGAGATGAGATTTACTGCTGACAAGGAATGCAAGAGAGAAGAGGTTAGGGTGTCGGGAGCTCCGACGTCACCGAGGGGGGAATAAATTCCCGATCGGTCTGCACCTGCAATGTCTCTTCCTTTTTTTTTTTTTTTGTCAGCGTGCGTGTATGTGTGTGGATGTTCTGGGTGGACATATATTGCTTGTTAAATCACTGCGTATTTTTTAGTGAATGCTCGCTTAGATTAGATTGAATTAGATAGGCGGCAGTAGACAAACCAACAGGCCCATTATTAAAGAGACATCGAAACTTACGCCTCGGCTCTTAATGAGCTATTGCCATTATGTTAGTAGGATATAAAGGATTGAAGAAAAGCGATAAAAAAAAAGGAGGGAGAAGAATCGCTGCAAAAGAGACGATCATAAATGCACGAAAGCACGATTTATAGCCGCTGATATGCGGAGCTTAAAGATGTCACACTGTGTAGTTGGAGCGGAAGAGAGAAGAAGACGGATTTAGTTAGCCTCGGAAGCTTTGGCTGTTAAGAGTGTGCGACTCCTGGAGGAGGAATTCTTAGCTGTGGGGGATCTCTCCCAATGTATGGCAAGACGATTTTTAAATCGTTGACTGATTCCGCACTAACAACGTCGGAAGAGAGTCTATTCCCAATGCTGACTATGAAATACGGAAAGAACTACTGACTTCGAGTTTGAGTTTTTGAGTCAGTAGTTCAGTTGAGTTTTTGACCGGTGTTTCGCAAGCGATCATTAAGGTCTCTTTCAAAGAGTCCCATTATAGGTACGTGGTTGAAGCCATTCAACTACTTGAATGGTTCTATTAGTTGCCCCTGAGTCGTCTTTACTCGAGAGAGATCAGACCCAGTTCTTTAAGGCGACAATCGCACGGCTTGTTTCTTAGTTGAGGTATCAATTTCGTTACTCTGCGTTGGACTCTTTCCATGTTATCGATATCTTTACACAGATGTGGCGACCAAAATTAAACAGCAAATTCTAAGTGTGGCCGCACTAACGTCTTGTACAAGGGAACGATGATGTCCTAGGACTTATATTCAAAATTTCTGATGAATCCCAGTATTCTGCTTGCCATTTTCACACTCCTGTCAACTTGTTGACTGTGTTGTAGTTTGTTTGAAATAGTGATTCCCAAGTCTCGTTGTTGGGTGACAGGAGACAATTCCGTCCCATTCATTTTCAATTGAGTTGAAAGGTTCACGAGCCCTATGTGCATCACTGAGCATTTATCGACATTAAACTCATCTGCCACGTTGTGCTCCATTCCATGAGGTGGTCAAGGTCTTCTTGGAGCTCGGCTCTTTTCTTGGCAGAATAACAAAATTTACTGGTTTTACTACGGATGTTAAGATCCAGATCATTGATGAAAATTGAGAACAGAAGTGGGCCAAGCACGCTACTTTGTGGAACCCTTGATTATACCTGCGTCCAGTCGCTCGTTTCTCCTTTAAGCTTCACTCGCTGCTGCCGACCTGTAAGCCATGCCCCATCCATCGCAAGTAGGCTCCCTGGATGCTATGGGCTTCCGATTTTTTTCATTAGCAATTGATACAGGGTCTTATCAAAAGCCTTTTGGAAGTCTAGATACACAAGGTCTACACCCTTCTCTTCATCTTTAATATCCGTAACTTTTAAGAAAAAATTCACAAGGTTTGTTAAGCAGCTTCTTCCATTTCGGAAACCATGCTTAGAGTCGGATATGAGCTGATGCATCTTCAGCTTGTCAGTGATGCGTTTGATAGTTTTGCTGACGACCGATGTAAGACTGATTGGTCGATAGTTGCTGGGGCTTTTCTTGTCCCCCTTCTTATGCATCGGTTTAACGTTAGCTAGTCTCCAATCCTGCGGAACTTCTCCCGTTTTCAGACCGATTAAATATTTCGAGCAGTGGCCTTACGATGACTTGAGCCATTTCTCGTAGTACACGGGGAGTAAGATTATCTGGGCCAGCAGATTTGTACACATTTAGGTGGGTCAGTTCTTCCAGGATCTCGATATCCGTGAAAACAAATGTGTTTATAGGAGCAACTTACATCGGTGCTGGTTCAGGAATATTCATAACATTTTCTGTTGTAAATACAGAGGGGAAATAGTCGTTCAGGATTGTGGCTTTGTCTCTTAGGTCATTGATGATTGCACCGTGAGGTCTTTTGAGCGGACCTATGGTTTCTTTTTGATTCTTCTTTAATTTACATATATATAGAATGCCTTTGGGTTGCGTTTTGCCATAGTGGCTACGAATACTTCATTTTCCCTTTTTGTGGTCCTGACCATTTTCTTCACTTCCTGACAGGCTCTTATGTGACTGGACCTGTTCTCCTCTGTTTGACTACCTACGCTTTAAGCTTTGTAACGCACTTGTCACCTTGCAATGCAGCATTTGACTGTCTGATTTATCCAGAGGGGATCATGACTGATATTAATGCGTTTATTTGGGATGTATCGTTCAGCTGCTCTCAGGATGCTCGTTTTCAAAATGTGTGAGCATTGTTTAACACTGGCGTCTCTCATCGGGGTTGCGAAGTCTGTTGTTCCTATTTCAGTTGTCATTCCCTGAAAATTCGCTCGTTGATAAACTGGCAGCTTGAGACGACTCGCATAAGTAGTGAATTCGTTACCAATTTTGAGCGTAAATTCGATATAATGCAAGACAATTATTGTGACGTCATCGCTGTGGTTCATTTACTCACAAAAATACTGAAGAATTGCCCGTCTGTTTTTATTACTGCCAGCAATTTTCTTATTCTTCGCCCAACTTCGTGTTTGTAGTTACTCTTCGGAATATCTTTCCTTTTGCCTATCGATCGTCTACACAATTTGTGCTAGAACTCAAAACAGATGAAGTTTGCATGTGGAAAAAATGTAAAACAAAGATTGCGTGACAATGCTAAGAGAAGCTGTAAATGTCATTATAGCTTGAATTTCAAATATCGCAAAGCAAACTGTGCATTCTAACTTAACTTTTTTTATTTTTGCCCTCATATTTAACGTGATCCATTTTTGCCGTTAGTTTTCTACACAGCGTAATAGGATAACCATAGTCTCCATTCTGAACTAATTATCTCCTGTGTTCTTCGAGCGCGACACAAAAAGGACATAAATTGTAATACGAAAGACAGTGCATAGCACCACCCAAAACGAAGCATTGCTGACTTTTTGTGTCAGCAATGCTTCGTTTTGACCGTGCACAGCACCACCCGCGTGTGCGACGGTCCGTTTCGCGCACGCACAGGCTCACCTCGCGCGGGCCGTCTCGCCCGTTTCAGCTGTCGGGAGCTCAGCATGTATTAAAACTTTGCAAACTTGTTATATTCGAGCTGCTGTTAAGGCGGCCTTGCGACGTCGGCGCACAGGCACAAGGAGAGAGGGGAAGAGGATAGAAACGATAGCGCGATAACGGGGTCGTGATGAAAGAGAGATGAAGGGTAAAGGAAATGGTCCATCATAACGGCAAGGTGAGGAGATAAAGGGGCAGTAAAATAATTAGCGATAATGGTGTGATGCGAGTGCAAGAATGCGGGAGGTGATGGGCCTAATTCTTGGTAACGGCGCCATGAGGTTCGAGAATTACAGAAGTTATAGGAATAATTTTGTTATTTGTGAGATAAGTACTTTGAAATAAAAAGGGTAATAGGAATACAGGAATATAATACTTGTTATCGGTGAGATAAGTGCTTTAAGATAAAGAGGGTAATGATAGAAATTTTTGTTATTGGTGAGATATGTAAGTGCTCTTAGATAGGGTATGGTGAATGCACATGAATAGGATGGAAGGAATAATTTAAATCATATACTTAGTGCATTGTAGAAACAGGGCAATAGGAATATTCCAGATATCGGTGTGATATGTACAATGAAAGAACGAGCGTAATATGAATAATTCGATATAACGCTATAATGAGTGCATTAAGATAAAAGAAATAATTAATGACGATCATATGATGAATGAAAAGAGGTGAAGGGTTAATAGGAAAGTCTTCTAAAACAGTGGGATGAGTAGAATTAGATAAATCGTGGGAATTATAACTATGAGAGCCTGACGAGCTAAGAGAGATGAAAAGGAAATAAGTAGAACTCGTAATAACGGCGTGATCGATGACTGCTGAAAAAATGATGGAGAATTCAGAAGTGTATTTAGTGATGTGAGGTAAAGCATTCATTATATCAGTTAAATTTCTGTTACATAATACTTAATATTCATAATATGGTAAATTAAGAGCGGAACAAACACTAGTGTTGACCTTATCAAGTAATTCCTGTAAACTGGAACAGATGCAATTTCTTATTCCGGTAATGTGATTCAGTGACGACAGAAAGCGTGAAACGAAATACTTAATTCTATCCTAAGAAACAAGCGGGCAGAAAGCACTTTTGATGATGAAAACGCAGAATTCTGTGCTGATATATGTATAATATTTAAATACAATATATATATATATATAGATATTTTAAATTTGTTGCCTGAACAGTCATTATTGCTCTCGTTGATAATCAACATAATTAAGTATCGATATAGGCATTAACAAATTTTAAAAGCATGCAAACACTGAATGAGACTGACACTACTGCATACTAACTACAGGTACCGAGATATTCCAAAATTTCACAATTTTCGATATGAAACTCCGATGTTGAGTATTCTAATACTAATAATTCTGTTAAATTAACTCCATTAATGCCAATTTTGGTTATATTTCTGTTATTATTAATTCTGGCGATGCTCAGCAAAAGAATTATCATTTGCAGCGCAATTTCGTTTCTTTACACTTTTCTTTGAAATAAGGTAACAGTTTATTATTGCATCCGAAACAAAGGTAATTTTTCTCGTCGAGTTTGTCTGTCTGGCGGTTTGTCTATCTGTCACTTAGATAACTCAAAAGGTTACGGACGGATTTTAACGAAATTTACAGGGATTGTTAAGTATGTTAGGGGTAACAAATGATTAACTTTTGGTGAAGATCCATTCATCCGTTTGTTTGTGTCTTTGTTTTTCTGCCTTATTTTATAAATGCCATAACTAAAAAAGTTATCGCGGATTTTTATGAAATTCACATGAGTTGTTAGATACATTACAAATAACAAAGACCAAAGTTTTGGGAAGATCTGTTACGTCATTCGTTAGTTTGTCGCTGTGGCTAATTCTCTGCTTGTTGGCACATATGAACTCAAAAAGTTATGAATGGATGTTCATTAAATTTACCGAATTATTAGTATTGTTAAAAGATAAATGATTAAATTTTTGTGATCGGTTTTGTCTCTTTGTGTGTTTGACTAATGTTTGTTAGAAGCATAACTCAAAAATTTATGAACGGATCTTCAAGAAAATTACTGAAACTGTTATTATTATCAAAAGGCACAAATGATTGGAGTTTGGTGTTGATACCGTTACCGTGCCTTGCTTTGTGGCGTTATTCGCTCTCAGAGTGCTCTAGTTGCTCTTGTAATTATTATTCACTAGAATTTTTACCAAGAATTGTCGTTAAAAGTTGTACTGAATCTCACTGAAAGTGTCATTTGCCGCTAATTTCAAACAAGAACGTTTTCACATTTTCAATATTTCACTAAAACTTTGTATTTACCAAAGTAACCTGAACATTTGAACAGCTAACGATTGTAGCGAATGAATGATAGCTACTTCAACGTTGCCTGAGTGTCACTCCTAACTACACCCTCTTTCCTTCTAGAAAAAAATTGAAATAACTCTCCCAAATCTTCCATTTTTTTGTGAAGCCCTCCCTTACCACGTCGAAAAGGCGCCACTCAATATTCGCCAGTAAATCAGCAGGAAGAGTTAACGGGCAAAACAGTATCTCCTTTAATCCAGACGGCGACCTCCCTCTCGTCTTAACGCTTCTCATAAGTCACGATCTTTTTAATTAAGAGTCCGTTGCAGAGCTAAATACGGACCTTGGGAGTGTGTGCGCGCGTATGTGCGTGTGGATGTGGAAGTGTGTGTGTGGAATCACCACCGCCGCTTATTGTTGAACTAAAAGAAGAAGTAGTATTATTTCAAAAAGGGCAAAATTGCCCGTTTAACCAACCAATAGGGGGCTTCAATTATCTTGCACTCAGGACATCACCTTATTACGTAACAAGCGGCAGAGTTGATTGGGAGCACACTCCGTGACACGTGACCTATCTAAGAGCTGTCATCCTTGTATAATAAAACTCTTCATGTATTTATATATTTATGTATCTATTTCGTGTCTTCATCTTAGGTGAAAAATAGGCCAGGCTGCAGATTCAGTAATTAAGTTGCGTTTCCATAGAGGTCGATGACCAGGTAACAGAAGATGGCGAAATTAAGATCCTTATCCCTTCATCTGGATGCACTTCTTGATTGGAACATTTTTTTAAAATCAAAACCACATATTTGCAGCTTCGCTTAGTGCTGCCATGGAGATTAATTTTATAACTTTCTCCGCACATCAAAACATATGTAACTCCTCAGGTCAAGACATAGCACAGGTGAAGCGATAGTTTTTCATAGGGAAGCAGACAAAATTAATTTATTCAGCTTGCTGCCTTCCTTTGACGGAGAATTTTCGCTTCAAAAGAAAAAGAAACTTAGCTGTACTGAAGCCACATCCTTCAGGATCTATGACACCCGGCGGGGAATTGATTTAATTCAGCAATGCTTTGCTGCTTGCTAATCTAAAAGTTTTTTGCTTTTCTGCTAAGGAGGGGACAATGGTGCTGCTATAAATGAACTGCCATAGAGAACACTCCTCTCTTAAGAGTTTTAGTTGGCCTTTGTTGCGTATTCTCCAGATGCATTTAGTAAAGGAAGTACCTATGTTAAATGAAGACGGGTCTTTAAAATTTCCTCTCTATCATTTTTGACAGCGCCGGTACTCTAGCTAGCTGAGTATGACGTCATTGCTCCTCGTCCTAAAATGTATATAAACTCGGCAGCGTAGATACGGTAGCATGGACAACATGCGAGCTGAGCTTCCAGACATGATGTTGTTCCTACGCGTATGCCTAGTGGGACTTCGGCATTAGTAACCCTGCGTTCAAAAGAGTGGTTCTGTCGACACCTCCGCCAGCTTCAGCACACCACCACCACCACCGCTGCTGCTGGCCGCACACAAATCATAACCAGAAACAGAGACACCTGGCGTCTCTGAAGCAATTTTTTCCGCTTCTCTGCCATTGGTTTCTTTCATTTCTTCGAGTTTTTTGTCACCGGCTGTGAAGCGTTGACAAATTGCCCCAATTTTCCGAAGCGAAAGGGAGAACTGATGGACAGAGCAGTTTATTTTGTGGTGTGAGCTGCGGACTTTCTGTGCTCGTGGTGTAAGTTATGGTATAAACTTGCGGTATAAGTTACAGATCTTCTCCCTTTATGGTTTAGGTCAGAGATTCCCTGCCAGGGATTTTCGTATCCCCCCAGAGTTGTGAGTTAGCTGTAATGACGGGACTGGTTTAATGCATGACGGAATTTAGCATAATTAATATAAATAAACATGAAGCTCAAATCTAGTGTAAGTTTCACTCGGTATCGTCATATGCGTTATTACCTCGGCCGAGGAGGTTATACTTTCGCCAGCGTTTGTCTCTTCGTCTATCTGGCGGCAGCATAACTCAAAAAGTTATCAAAGGATAACTACGAAGTTCACAGGAAAAGTCACAAGCAGCAGATGATAAAATTTTTGTGACAATTCGTCCAGTTATCTGTATGTGCGTGCATCTTTCAATCTTTTAGCAACATAAAAAATTAAAGATGGATCTTCATGAAATGTACGCAAGCGATTAGGAATGTTACGAGGTAGAAGTGATTCAATTTCGGTGATGATTCGGAACAAATTTTGGAATAAATATGATTTTGATATTTTCGGTAGCACTGCGTTGGCTGGCGAAGCTCTGCACATTCGGAGTAATTCTCCAATTAATTATGTAGGTGAGCGAAAACACGTTAACTGTTTTCTAAGAGTGTCAAGCAGAGAAATGGTTAGGACCCGATTTTTTTAATACTACATCACCGAAATGGGAGGCAACATACAGCAGATGCCCGCATAAAGCATTAATTTTTTATTAGGAATGTCCTTGGATGTCTAATTTAACAGCGCGACAACCCCGTAAGTTTCACCAACAAAATTAACGCTATCCTTGAGGAGATTGCGACACTTGGATTAATTTCTCTGTCTTCTTGCGAAAGAACCTATACTAAAAAGTAATAATTTACACCACAGCAAACGTTTTCGGATCTTACTCTATAATGTCATCACCAATATTGTTAAATTAAATAGAGTTCAAAAAATGAGTTTATATTAGCTCATGCAATAGAATTTAAAAAAAAATAGCACTAGCGACTGAAGTTAAGCTTCAGGTTCTTTGGTTTACATAGAGCAAAAAATATCTCACAGACACCATCCGATCAGTAAATAATGGATTAAGTCACAAAAAGGAACCTGGACTTTGCTTACAGAACAAATTATCAATTGACTTGAGAAACAGCGTACCTGACGTTGCTTAGAAGCCACTTCTACCAGTGCGTTATCTACTATAAGTTTAGGAGACCAACAAGAGCAGATGGGACCATTGTGGGGCTCATGTGGTTTTGCCACTTCTGAACCACCATAACCCTACATCATCTGTTGTAAATTAGAGTAAGCCCAATCAGAAGTTTATAGGCTATTATCCGATATCGCAGTCAATAAAATCCTATAAATGTGAAGTATATTGACCAATTCATGTGAGCTGACACCGTTGTGGCTACCACGTGAGACCGATGTGACATTTGTTAGAGCACCTCTTGTTCTGTAGAAACCACGCGTGCGGGGCAAATGTAACAAAACGATTAGCACTTTTGTTGCGTGGCAGCCACACCTTCCCACTGTGACAGTTGAAGTAACCACTTTGAGTTCACTTTATCACCTGAAAACCACGTGGTGTCCACCTGGCACTGCTGCTCGGGTATGCGTATGAACAGTGCACATTCGTTATGTCAGAATATAGACCACACCGAACATTGACTGGACACTGGCCAGTAAGACAGATTTCGGTGCCGCAATTGGGCCTGACTGCACGTTGCCGCAGACGCATTTTTATATGTTCTCCCATTACTTTTTCATACCTTAGGCTATTTTACTTCATTCTTTGGCATTCAATAGCTACCTAATGACTGGCAAACCTGTACATACTTCTAGTACTTCTATACGCAACAAATTCACAAAAATGTTGAGGCTTGAATTGTAATTACGTAGAGCAACTGATTATGACAGCCTTTAATATTTACAGTAAACCTATTTCACAATGGTGAAATAAACGGTCTAATTTTGTAGAACAGGAGCTATTATTATTATTATTATATTCCTAGTTTAAGCTTTCCTACCCACAGAGTACACTGTGATCCAAAGAGAGGAAGAAAGAAGGGACAAAGAATGTCAAGAGAAACCTGGGACCCATGCACGAGTCAACGCGCATGGGAACAGCAAGTCGGGAAAGAAGAGGGAGAACAAAATAAAGCATGAGCAAGTAGGAGTATGAAATCGGGAAGGAAGCAAAGTGGGCACGAAAGACAGACGTCCCAAAGGCGTAGTCAATGGCTAAGGTAACCTACACGAGCCCCCTGGCTTGCCGGGCCCCGTAACATAGGATGGGGGAAGCGATATAATGTAGGCAACCGCAAAGTGGTGTAATATACATAGGCAGTTATGTGAAATGATATTGACAAGCACGATGTGCAGCTTTAGATGGTTCCAGTAATGAAGGGCTGCATGAGCCATAAATTATTGAAATATCATTTACCGCCTGTCTTGGTATCTTTCATACATTTTGTAACATGCGTTTTCAGTTCATTGGTAGGCACCAATGTAGTATTACTGTGGTTTTAATTCATTTTTTCAGCATTATTGGGTTTTCTTGATCTCACTTTTGTTGCGGCTATTGGGATGAGGTCTACCGAAAGCTCTACATATATCAGTTTCTGAGGTTACTGCTTCAAATTCGTCATTAGAAAAAACTCAATTGAAAGTGATTTTAAAGTACATCACGTGCAGTATCTATGAGCCAATTTTTTTTAAGCAAATTTTAATATTTCTAGAAATTATGATAAATTTTTAATTTTTCTTGGTGTACGCAGGAATGATATATATCGCCTCTGAAGGATATATGATTGTGAATATAGATTCCCTGCTCTGCAACGCAATTCTCATGGTACAACGAAGAAATTAATCTTTGTTTGAGGTCTCTGTGATTATTACTGTAGAAGTCATTTTTTTATTAACACTTACGTAAATCGGCCTCCAGGCCCAATTGCGAGAGGCCCGATTTCAGTGTTCAGTCAATGTATGGTGTGGTCTATGATCAGAATCAATAAATAATCAGTGGCTTTGTGTTATCCTACTACGCAACAACACATAGTGCATGTTTGTGTGCGTATTTGGTCTCGCCGTCTTTCAATCAGTATTACAAACGAGAAATTAATTTCCTCAACCGTAAACCGGCAGTCGCTTTGGTAAATTGGAAATAAATACGTTGGAGACGTCCTGGAGCGCTTCCTAGCGGTGATATCGGTACTACATTTGCCTTTATTTCTCCGACAAAAGTTTTATCTGTTCCGAGCTCAAACTGAGCATAAATTCTGTAGAAGACCTACGACAAAATCGGAAGACATTCTTTGGAACCACGAAAAAGGAGCCCACTAAACCGAGGCGTCGTTGCAACAATCAATTCCTGACGCCACGTCATGACGCCGCCTCTCCAAGTATACAAGAAAGTCTATAAATTTAATGCTGGACCACCTCAGGATTTTACTATAATGTGTTAATATCGAAATTTTCGCAAGTCATTTAAGTATACATATTCACTTATTCAGGTCTCATCATTTATCACGGAAACCGCGCCTCAACACTTCCCAGGTAGTTTCAATTCAGTGCTCCAGCAGCACTAACTATATATTATCTGGTTTTTATATTTCATCGCTCGTTCTCTCTGCATTCGTCCATACTCCTCATTACTGCCGTTGATTTAAATTTTTCAAAACGCCAAGAATTTTTCCGGAAGGTTGCAGCGGAGCGAAGTGACGTCTCAAGCGGCTGCAACACATGGACCTAATGTGTTTATTTTTTTCAAGTTGCTCGAAGGGTGTCATTATTTAGGGCGATTCTTTTAATTGTAGCCAATATGTGAGGCATGACGGGGCTGCAGCTGCTCCCAACGAGCGCCGGGGCCGCCAATTACCTCAGTGACCTCAAAATTGGGCCAACGACCCGCACGAGAAGCGAGCTTTTCCGGCACTGCAAATGCAACGTCGATGTTTCCTCCTTGTTATTGACCGCGTTATTACTTCCCCCTTGTTTCCTGCTCACACTCCTGGCCTGCTCTGTTCGGTCGTTCTTCCTCTCCCATCTTTAAACATTGTTCCTGTAGCTTCCGCTCTGTGTGTACTATCATTTGTTATGTAAATAGCTCTTCGAAGCAAGCCTATCCACCCGCAGTGACCATGGGCATAACTCTGACAGAAATTTTCGCCGCCTCAGAAGGTAAAATCACAAACCAGCTTCTGAGACAAAAAAAAAGAAGAAATTGGTTAGGGAAGTCGGTTAAACACATGCAATAGTATTTCTTATTTTTGCTAAACAAATGGCATCTACAAAGGACTTGTGAGCAAAGAAAATTTTACCGGCGCTGTAAAGTACATCCTGTTGTGTTTTATATTAATTCCTTTTTGCTTCTTCTCTTTTTAATTTGTTCATGTCTTACTCCTACTGGTCATGTGTGCGCTCTTCGTTTCTTCTTTCTCGGCTTGTTGTTCCCCCCCTCGCGGGTCATCCCTGCGCGGGGTTTCCGTGTTTAGCGACATATCTAGGCAACCTTCTTCTTACATCTCTTGCAAGATCCTTTTGCTGACTGAAGAGGCCTTAGCTCAAACACAGGCTATAATTTTTCTTATTACTGCTCTTGAAATGATGGCATCGTATACGCTTTGATACACTAAGGCTGGGGCCCCACCGAAGAGACAAGCGACGTGCAACACGACAAACTTGTTGCACGACAAAATGTGACGAAGGGTATAGCAGTCTGCTGTCCCCACCGCCGCAACTGCGATGCCTCGCGACACCCGTGCATTGCTGCAACACGACTCTCATAAAAATTGCATTGCGTCGCTTGTTGCTCCGGTCTGTTCCCGGCCTAATGCGTTCATTTTGTTCAATGAAAGTCACTTTGCAAAATTAAGGCTACAAGGCATATGAAACGTTTACTATATCAGCGCACTCACTTGAAACTCTAAATAAAGGCTGTTGCACACGCCAACCAAAAGAACTAGTTTCCTCTGCTAATCGTCTAACGTTTTGTTGAGCTCTCACAAACAAAGCTTTGAGTTTAGGAAACAAAGGTGTAAAAATGTTAGCCTTCAGGTCAGTTTGCTCTGCAGGTGCCGTTAGTTAAGCTTCGGATATCACTTCAGCCTTGGAAAGAATTATAACTTAAAATTTATTGCCAGTCTGTGCTGTATAAGTTGACTTATTAATGCTTTCGAACGTGGGGTGATGAAATTCGTTCTTTTGACTAGCGTGAGTACAGAGTCTGACTTATTTGCCAGCATCGCTCCTTGGCAGGGTCCGCTTCTAATCTTCCGCAATGCTAATGGGAGCACAGAAAACGAATTCACCCAGCGCCTGCGATCTAAACAAGCGAGCGTTGCTGTCATATTGATTTCTGGCGCGTTTTTAATGATATGTGTTTCCTTTGGAATTCAATTATCCGACCAAAGAATGGAATTGGAGCGGGGACTCATCTCGCGGCAGAAATTTTATCTGCAAATATATTCTAATAGGCAAAGAGGTGAGACGTCTTGAGGCGAGGGGAGCGGCGACTGCTGAGGCGCCGGTCTGTGGGCGTGTTGCCATACTGGAAATTACGATCTGTGTTGCCAGATGGAAAACTATAATATCAGCGCGTTGCCATGCTGATACTTGGGACGTGTGTTGCCATTCTGAAAATTATGATGTGTGTTGCCAAACAATAAGTTAATATTTGTGTTGCCATTCTGAAAATTATGATGTGTGTTACCAGACGAAAAAGATTCTTTGGGTTGCCATTCTGAAACTTATTATGTATGTTACCAGATGATAAACTACAATGCCTGCTGCCATGCTGAAGATTATGGCATACTTTGCCAGCTAGCTGTTTTCGGGTGAGGTGGTGCTGTGTTGCAGGCTGTGGGATTCCGCGAGAACTCTACTTCATTCACAGTGTTTTAGGCTACCCAGGCTACTGTATTCCTGCGAATAGTCCAGCATAGTAGCGTAAGAATTCCTTTTTTCATTATTGCTTTATATGTAATGCCCAGGACAGGTAGGTCTCTCTTAAAAAATCCCCCTTTGTTTCATGCACTGTTAAAATTAAGGTTTAAAATTTCTACTTCCCGTACACAACTTGAGTACTCTTTCTTGATTCAAGAGTAAAATATAGCGAGTACCGGGAAGTGTAAACTTCGTTCCTAAATACTAAAACTCCATGAAACAAAACGGGTCTCGGTTTCGATGAAGACCGATAATTGCACCCTCTCTGTTTTTTTTTTCAGCTTTTGCCCCCTTGGAGTATTTTTACTATTTTAGTATAGGTTGATGACTGACTGCTTCACGATGAAGTGCTGATTTTTTCACATGCACAAAAAATTCACTTTTGAAATAACCATTACACTTTATACGTATGTCTCTTTCACACTAGCGGCCTTACTTTCCTCGATCATAATGGCACAATCCTCCCGATTTTTTTTTTACACAGTTCTCTCAAAACCAACAACTATTCAGTGCTCAATTATAGCACAACCGTCGTAATAATCTTGCTTCAAGTTTTCAGCTTTTTTTTAATCGTGGATCGAAGCACTTTTTACGACTCCCTGTCTAGGAGCAACAATGGCTGATTAATTTGCATAACTGGAGCTGCGTCGCTCAGGTTCCTAAGTTGCAACGCAGTCGTTCAGTTTAAGCCTTTCACGCCGCCCCTTCGACTTAAAAATCGCTTCGTTACTGCACGTCCCTCGTGGGACTTCTGCTGCGTGGGCTCTTGGTGCTGGTGGTGCGTGCGATCATGTAGACCTGGGCAGCTGCGGCCACCTGCGAGGCCCAGCAGTAGGAGCAAAAATGGCGCCAGGACCGGAGTTTCTGCGGCTCTGTGGCCCTTGTTTTCTTTTCTGTAGGAGTAAAAATGGCCACTGGCTAGATCTATTGCGGCCCTCTAGCCTTTTTTTCTCTAGAGCAGGAGTAATAATAGACGCATGGCGGCCCTTTAGATTTTTTTTTTTCTTGAGCACTAGTAAAATATGGCCGAAAGGCCGAAATTTCATTTCTACGGCCTCCCAGTCTTTCTTGCTGTTGTAGCTGCGCATGATGCCATGTGCATGTCCCCCTCAGAATTTGTAGGCAAGGTCGTGAGAAGGTGGCCACAGATATCGTTTAAAGGAATTTCACGTATTTTTCTTTAATGCAGACGGAAAAAGATTTTGATTACTACATTCATTTATACATCTCTCTATCATAGTAAAGCACCGACACTGCGTCCAGTTCTGAGATTCTTAATTTGTCTGTTCATCATCTTCCACTATCGGCCATACCTCCGCCACTGCAACTCTAGTTATTTTTGTCGGAGTTTATCTGTCTGTTTGTGTCTTTATCAGTCTGTCATCAAAATAACTCAACATATTTTGAACAGATTTTCATGAAATTTACAGGGATTTTTAGGTATGTTTATTAAGAGGAACACATGATTAACATTTGGTGAAGATCCGGTCAGTCTTTTCTTTGCATTTTTGTCTGCCTGTTTTTATCAGTAATATAACTCAAGCAGTTGTAAATGAAGCTTCAGGAGAGTTTCAAGAATTGTTAGAAATGTTAAACCGTACAAATGGCCATATTTTGGTGATGATCTGTTGGTCCGTTTCTGTGCTTATCACTCGCGAACGAAATAGAGAGGCGTGATGATGTTTTCGTTGAAGTTTCTTTGTCTGTCCACCCAAAAAGAAGCCGAAGGAGTTGAGCCATCATCACAATCCTTTTCAGGCAGCCCGGTGGGTTGACTGAGATGGGAAAAATGCTCAAAAACTTGAGTTCGTATGGCCATCAAAAGTTACGACGTCGAATTTTTAACTCCTAACTCATCACGTTTTGTTCCTACCTCCCCATCCCCCCTCCTCCCACCGCGGATGATGGTTTTACGCTAAGTGGCGTTCCAAATTAGTTGAATATATGTTTGTCTTATTGCAAGCCAGACCATAACTTGAAACGCCTTGGCCTGACCGAGAAAATTACAAGGACTCTCAGGAATGTCAAGAATCACAGAAGACCAGATTTTGCTGACGATCAAAAAAAAATTACATTTTGATAACCAACTTGAATTTATTTTTCGTTAACGCTGCGCTGCTTGGCGGAGGTATGCGCTCTCATAGTGCTTTCGGGGAAACATAATCAAAATGCATCACATTAGCTACCTGCAACGCGCATAGAAGTATAAGAGAATTTATATTACAATTGATGTAAGCCGATAGTAAAATCGTTGTGATGGCTAAATCCCTAGCACAGTTCTTGGCAGCCCAATAAGCTAAGAGCCAACATCCCACTCATAGGAAGTAATTTTATGCTCAATAGGATTTTGTTAGAGTACTTTATTAAGTTTTTTCTCATTTGAAAGGTAATATAACAGACAGCTTTCTTTAAGCATGTGATTAAATCAACGTAATTTTTTAAACGTTTTCAACGCTTTGTGGCACCTTCAGATACAAAAAGACGCGAAACAATATTTATCAAGGAAAAGCAAAGATTTAATTGAGGCCTTGATCGCGGCTACAAAAAACTCTCTAATACGGCAAGATTATATTTAGCGATAAAGAAAATAATTAATGCAGGAGTCTGGTTAGATTTTCTGTTATAAGGAAAATGCAGGCCACCGTACCGTAGCAGAGACTTCTCTGTATGTAACTTCCTCAGGCTGTAGCATAGCTTTGCAAGGCCCATGTTCTTCTATAGCAGTTACTCCCGGCTGCGGGTGGTAGTTGACCATCTAGGTTTAGATTAGATTAGATTAGATAGGCGGCAGTAGACGAACCAAAAGGCCCATTCCCAAAAAGACACCGGGATTTACACCCCGATCCTCTATGAGCTATTGCCATTATGTTAGTAG
>LQNS02277717.1:25604122-25614714 GCA_001587735.2 Parhyale hawaiensis | reverse complement strand
TTAAAATGGCCTGGGAAGCTTTGACCTTTAAGTGCTAGCGCTAGCGACTCGTGGAGAAGGAGTTCGTAGCTGTGGAGGATGTCTCTCCCAATGTATGTCAAGACGATTTTTAAAGGAGTTGACTGACTCCGCACCAACAACGTCGGAAGCATACATATAGGTGTTGCAAAATTTTGGAATCTGCTATTTATGTATTTTAACATAAACAAATTTAGTGTAAACTTTATTCTTCACCATCATAGGTACATTTAATTTGGTAAGACAGCAGTAACATATGAAAAGTTTTTCTGGGGTGTCTGTCATAGAAAAAGTTGGAAGCACTATCTTACAGTAAGGCAATTTTTGTTAAGCTGCTTCTTTCTCGCTATGATCAGGCCAATTTTTCGTGCACGTAGCAATATTTACAAGAGAAAAAATACATCGATGCACTACAACTCAAGTGAGTTAGAGTTAGCGAGTTCACCATTGAATGACGTGGAATAAGGAGTTACTTGCACTTAGCCTGCGCAATTTTCTTAGGCAAAGAATGAACTCCTCTCTCAGTGAACAGAGTTTTCTCGTTGTTCTTTATGTCACAGCATCTCTCCGTGGTTTAAAGAAAAGCTCACGACCTTAAAACATATCTTGCACACTTTTATTGCATTTGGCAATGCCAGTAAAAACAAAGCTGGTTCGACCGCACGCCCCTGTTAAGAATTATAAGAGCACTGGTTCGTGCAACTTGTCAATGCTTTCCAGACCAAGAGAAATTCAAGGCTGTAGCCGACCGCTGACTATCAGACCTACAGCATCAAAGACGGAAAATTTATATGACATCTTCGATGCCCTCGCAGCTGACTTTGAAAATTTATAAGCTGAATAAGAGTATCTCAAGATTTCACCGCTCAGGCAAAGAAGCGAACGCTACATCCCTGCGAAAAAGCACGGTCGCCCTAGAATCTAAAACCGTAATTTAGCATCTGGTCGGCGCCGCGGCGACCCTAAATTTTTCTAGGGATGCTGAAACAGTGTGACATACAGCCCACTACACCGTATAGGAGAAGCCATATAGGAAGAATTTTCCCTTTTTTTCTAACGTTTCGTATTGTAAATGACTCTCTCACTTAACTCTTTATCGTACGCTTTAAACATCAACTTTCCAATGAATAATACTATTACAGTTGCTCATGAGCGACATTGACTTCAATTATTGTTGACCAAGTTTTCTCTACAATTCTAATTAGCACCTTGTTGTGGGATGGGGCATTGACCTAAGGAGCAGCTGGGAGGGTCAGGGGAGACGTCACAGGGTCACATGAACCTTCAGTCGTTGACTCTGTAGCGTTGACGGTCTGACGTCGGCTGAGAACAGCACTATTTGAAGCGTGACAAAACGGTCCCTTGAGGCGGTGAAGAGTACGTATCAAATGATACAAGAAATCGTAGTATACTGTAAATATAGAGCACGCTCATAAATATAAAGTTGGACGAACAGATGTATATACCGTGCTGGAGATAATGGCAGGTGAATTAAGATAATTTTCTCCATACCATGCATAGTACATTCGAGAGTCATTAGCATACATACAAATAATAACAATATATTCCACAGTAATCATGCACATCTGTGAAAAGTTTAGTATAGTACTGAGTCCTGGAGGGCAACCATACGTAATACGTAGTATTTTTAGCTTATAATCGCAACAGACGGAAGTGAAACACTTTTTATTTTGCTCGATAAATTAAACGACTGGTCACAGTAAACACCGATTTCTAGAAACATTCCGCCTGCAGCCATCTTTAAGTAATTTTAAAATTCTAAAACAAATCCGAAACCAAAAATTTCATATTAGTTTGGTTCAGAAAGCTAAAATTGCCTGATGATAACAGTAGAGAGTTTCCACATATCAAATTTAACAACCCGTGGCGCCAGCAGCTCGTTACCTGATAAGATTATTTCTTGTTCTGACTGTAAAGTATGCTGTTGTGCAAAAATTAGCAAACTGTCTCCTTCGGCTTCCGAAACACCTCGTCGCTGGGACCCTCCCCCCCCAAATACAGTAATTCTAACATTCAGAAATAAAGACAGCACAAACATTTAACAGTGATTGTATTTCAGAGGTTTACAACAGTCTAATGATTTACAGTAAAGATTGTAAACATGTCCATTCATATATTTTCACTACGACGACATTGTTACATCCAAACATTTGTTCGAATTCTGACCATAGACGTAACCTGTATTATGACATAGATTAGTAGACTGCCACCTTGGGACGGCTGAACCCCTCGTCGAGGTGTCCCCACCACCCAGGCAATTCATGGAAGGATCCTCTCACAAATGAACAAATCTCTTCTGGGTCTGCCGTAATCAGGATGCCTTGGAAAAATTCGATCTTTTCTCCCAAGAGATGTCAATATTGGAACTGCAGCGTCAACTCTCTCACTTCAGGTGGGTTTTTCAATTCCGATATTTGAGTTGTGCTTCAAAAAGCCGCCACAGAAAGTTCGGAGAATGCATTGTGACGTTGATTGGGACCAGGAGAACGAGAGGGAGTCTGCGTAGGCTGCGTATGCGCTCGTTACATAATAATAAGACTTCTATCTTTTTCTTCTCTAGGTAACTCCTTAGTTGCAGTGCTGTTCAGTTTGTATTTTAACTGCACGGTCAGTATGCTGTGAACTTTCTGCTATATTTTCCATTCTCAGAACTTGCACTATTGACATGTGTTAGAGTTTATTTTGTGTTTTACATGTCTTCCCAGCGCGTAGTAATTCATTTGAAAATTCTTTCATTCTATTCAACGTCCACTCTTTGTCTTCAGCATGTATTCTCATTACGTAGTAAGTTTCATAAATGTTTAATTTTAATTCTACACATCTTACACTCTTTTTTTATCATATACTAAATCCACTGCTATTCATTTTGTCCTTTACATTTACATGCGTAATAATTCTTTTGAATCTTGTTGTTCAACATAACGTGCTGTCTTTAGTTGCTCTCGGACTCATTTAGTTTTTTACGCTCTTGACTTGAACTGGTATTTCTTTTATACGTTACGTCCACGGACTGTAATTTTACTGTTCTGAGCTTACTTCCCAGTACGAAGTGAATCTGTTGTATTCTTCTCTTTCCTAAGAACGTGTACTCCTTGCCGCACTAGGATAAATTTCCTTTCGCATAACCGCTGCTCTCTGGTGTATCTTGGGAATCTTTGAGAATTTTCACTGAATTAAAAAATTTCAGACCTTCCTTCAGGATACAGACAGAATAAAATATGAAACTTGCACCCGGCTGAAACATCGCTGTCAGCAGCTTTTCATAGGTTACTCAATAAACGCTGTTTCATCAGGAGCTTCCCCACAATATACGTAGATTTACGTAGATTTAATTCTTGGCCCACCTAAGAAATTCCTGGAATAAATCAGAGCGTTGGAGGAACGCAAAGTACCAGCGATAACTTTTCTTTCTACTCAGCAACTGAAATAAATCAAGTTAATTAGACTACGCAGAGGAGTATAAAATATATTCACTAATAATACTCTTTCCTTCTATTACTCAATTATCAAATGTTTAAGATGCCATCACGTTTCACCAAAGATGGATACACACACCACCTTGCACCAAAAGAACCCTCCGCTGCAGTAATAATTTTTCCTTCTATTCAATTACCAAAATGCATCAAGTTCGTATACATTTCCCCAGTGATGGATACACAGGCCGCTCGGCAGCTGCAGTCTGCGCCTTCCTATTGAAAAGTTTGGCTAAGGAAGGCCAATAATATTGGGCCTGGTGCTAAGATTATTTCCATTTGCGGCGAGATTACGCGGGCCCAGCAGCTCCTGCATAGCTCAAGTTGAGGAAGGGGTGCAGCCAATGTAAGAAGGATTGGAAAGCTTAGCTGTGGCGATAGCTTTAGCTATGCTTAAAGCCTCGTCTCAAGTAGCTATTGGGAGGTAAGTGAGGCTGGAATGGGGCGCGAAAAGCTTCAAATTCCTTCGGGAATTTCCAGAGGCTGTGGAGCTAGACGGTCAGGAGCAGCTGCTGCTGTTGCTGCTGATTCTGGTTCTTCGTTGGGAAAAGCTGGAAAATTTAGAGGCGGTATTTGATAAATACGGGTACAGATTAAATTTTCGAGGAAAAACTTTTTATGGTTTTGAAAAGAGTAAATGCATTGAAGCAATTAGCCCTCCATGTTTTGATTAGCCTTGCATCTATAAAAGCTGGAGCAGTAATGGAGGGATAATTTGATAAGTGTGGTAACTGAGCAGTTATTGCAGAAAGAATTTGCTGGGTTCTGATGAAGATAACTGCACTTGAGCATACAGCCCTTCGTACGTTCATGAGCCTTGCATAAGACTTACAAATTTAGTTGTGCAACTTGACAATAGCAAAAAAATGCTTTATATTGGTCAGAAAATATTACAGTTCTTGCGATAGTTACAGTATTTGTACCTTTAACCCTCCATATATGTGCATTCATTAACTGTACCATACGAAATTTCACTGACGGTTTTTTGTTTTAGAGGAAAAAGAGAGTGGGTCCAAGTAGAAATTCCCCGGACGTGGCATGCTCAATCCTTGTTCGCACGATAATCTTTTGACGCTGCTTCCGAAGTTTGTTGCATCCTTCTAAAAAGTAAAAAAAAAATCCATAACCTTTTGAGTTTACTCCAATTTTAAGTGATATCCGAATATATACCATGACACTCGTTACCCTTGCTGCCTTTGCGGCTAACGTTTTACCATATCTTCTGTACACGCCCAGTTGCGCTTAGAATGAAACAATGAGTGGATCTAACAGTATAAGTACGAGGACAAAATAAAAAAACGACCCTTGTGGACCCGCCTTGAGACACAAACAAATGAACGTGCCGCAAAATACATGTACAGTTTACTGCTTCGTTCAAGCAATCAAATAATTGTAGTATCATCGAGTGAATTTACTCCAAAGTGAAGACGGGACAAAAGCAGGTCTGCCCATTAAGCACCTGCCGATCAGGTATTCGCAAGTTCACCACCACGAAATGTAGACTCCACCCACTAGCTCTGACGTCACCCTTGGATCTGTTATTGACTCGTGCTAAGCACGAGCACTGTTGTATTTCCTTCGAGAGCACTCACTTCGTGACAGAATTTATACACTGTACACAATCCCTTATTTTCTATTATGCTTCTCTGACTACCCGTATGCTGTGCCCTGTCTCCTCTACTCCGGTCCCCTGTGTCCTCTTGTCCAATCCCCTGTCTCTTCTTGTCCGAGCCCTTGTCACTTCTTGTCCGAGCCCTTGTCTCTTCTTGTCCGAGCCCTTGTCTCTTCTTGTCCGAGCCCTTGTCTCATCTTGTCTATCCCCTGTGTGCTCTTGTCCGGTTCCCAGTCTCCTCTTGTCCGGGTCCCTGTCTCTTCTTATCTAGTCCCTTATGTTCCCTAATAAGGTCCCCTAGTGTCTCCTCTTATCCAGTCCTTTATCTCGTCTTATCCATGTCCCTGTCTCCCGTATCCATTCTCCTGTCTCCCTTTATCCAATCCCCTTTCTCACTTACCGAATCCCCTGTCTCCCTTACCTCTGTCTCCCTCACATTCCCGATCTTCCCCACAATCAGCGAAGGCATTTTTGCTTTTCTCCGCTGTTCCTCCCGGGGGACCTGCCGCAGAAGAGGCTCAATGATTACCACCACAGCTACTGATTACTGCTACTGCTGCTGCTTTTGATTACTTCCACTGATTACTTCTACCGATTACTGCCTCTGAGTCGTGTCACTGATTATTACCACTGTTACTGCCCCTACTTCAAGCGCGGATTACTGCCATGTTGCTGTCCCTGCTCGGTGACACTGTTACTTCTCCTATTTACTGACAATGATGACTGCCACCACTACTGCCAACGATTACTGCCACCACTCCTGCCAACGATGACTGCCACCACTACAGCCAACGATTACTGCCACCACTACAGCCAACGATGACTGCCACCACTACAGCCAACGATGACTGCCACCACTACAGCCAACGATGACTGCCACCACTACAGCCAACGATGACTGCCACCACTACAGCCAACGATGACTGGCACCAGTACAGCCAACGATGACTGGCACCAGTACAGCCAACGATTACTGCCACCACTCCAGCCAACGATGACTGGCACCAGTACAGCCAACGATGACTGGCACCAGTACAGCCAACGATGACTGGCACCACTCCAGCCAACGATGACTGCCACCACTCCAGCCAACGATTACTGCCACCACTCCAGCCAACGATTACTGCCACCACTCCAGCCAACGATTACTGCCACCACTCCAGCCAACGATTACTGCCACCGCCTCACGCATTCCTGCCACTGTTCACCAAATCGATCAACGTCGTAAACTAGGAAATATATATGGGTCTCTGCCTCTTTCTCGCTACTTTACGGATAAATAAAACACACCAGCGGATATGTCATTTTTTAGTGAAACTCACCCCCCCCCCAAAAAAAAAAAAACAGGCCGTGCTGGCAATAGTGTTATTCCTTAGATTAATAGTTCCCAAACTCTGCAATGCCTGGCACCCCTGGAGAACTTACATGTTCTCGCACTCCCTACAAAAGTAAGTACCCATATGATACTGTATAAATGAAATTTATACTATTTTTTGTGCCACCAACTTGAATTAATTTGTGAATGACTAAGAAACAAAACAGTATTTGCATTACTGAAAAGGTCCACTAGCACCACTAGGAGGTACCATGCACCCCAGTTTGGGAACCTCTGCCTCAGATAAATTATATTTACTGGGGACCGTATGGGGTTAAATAAAAAAGTTCAGTAAGTTTTCTTGCTTGTACAGAAAGTTATGTCTCACTGAATAGTAGTAGTAGTAGTAAGAAAATAATATTTGTTCCAATATCTTCTTGTCCCCTGACTGGAACTACACTTTTTGAAATGCTGTTACTGGGGACACTCATATCCCTCTTGTGACCGATATCTAATACTGAATACCATGTATCCTGTTCAGATTGGTGTATTACACCAGTGTGTAAGAGTCACTTGTAGAGCTGTTTTCCTTTCATGTTTGGCCTTTCCTTTCGTTACTTCATGTACCTTTCTTACTGGGACAACACTTTTTGAAATGCTGCTTATGTGCAATAGAACTGTACAAACGCTTTAGCCGGCTCTTACAGCTCGTGATTTGAACTCGTATATTCAGCGCCTGTCAGTGAATCATGTACGGCGTCAGTGGATTTTAATCTCCCTCAACTACAGCCACTTCTACTGAATACTACATCTTCTTCTTCTTCTACTACTACTACGACGGACTACTGTCAGCTACTGCCGCTAACCACTCTGCAGTGTCTACACGACTAGTTTGCAAAGATGGACGCACCAGACCGCGTATCCTGCTCCACTTCCTGCAGTGGCTGCTCGGCTGGCAGCCACGTGCGTTGCAGACGCTTTATGGGCTTCTGTTCAAAAATTTTAATCCACTCCCTTTGGGGAGAGCACAAAAATGCCACCAGTCAACATCCTCTGCAAGCCATAAAACGACTCTGAGGAAGAGCAAACGGTTCTCTAATGGCCAGCGAAACTGAGGCGGTGGATGGGACTCATCATTGTCTGAGGTCTCGACTGCTGGACTAGGCTAAGTGAAATTCTCTGCTGCTCCAAGAAGCTGGCAGTCTCACCATTATACTTGTTCCGATGCTCTAGTCTGAGGATGTGAAAATTGTGTGATTTACACCAGTAGCAGTCGATGTTCTGTATTACTGAGCTGCATGGCCCACTGGCCATGTAGTGTTTTGGTACCTATCAAGGGGCAATGGTTCTGGAAGCTTGCTTCATTTACTCGAGAAACAATCGATACTTATTACTGCAATAGTTTTATTCTCACTCTGCAGCGGATTTGCTCACAATTGGTGAAGTTTCACCTCTAATGAACACTTCCCTACGCAAAAAAAAAAAAAAAATAGAATAGTCTGCAAGGAGGGTACTGCCGTAGGTAGTAACCTTTTTTTTTTTTTTTTGCACGTTGTTGAAGTGTTACATATATTCAAGATTATGAAAAGAAATAGATATGAAAGCATCAGCAACGAATGGGAAATGGATGTTTTTCCTCTTTTTTGTTGTACTCAAGTTGTAATTGCAAGCATATAAATATAATTGTCCAATTTCTACAATCGCCAGTTGATATTCTGCACTAACACATTACTGTCTGCATGTCGCATAGTTCTTTTGAAGACTGATTGCAATATTTTCTAAATAAGAAGAAGTAAATTTACACATCTACAGAACAGAAAGCCAAGCTCATAGAGGGCCGGAGCGTCATTTCCAGCTGCTCTTTGGGAATGGGCCTGATAGTCCGTCTACTGCCTGCTATTTAATCTAACCTACCAAGCGAATTCTAAGTCAGATTTGGTACTATCAGAGCTTAAAGCCCGCTGTACACCATATGCTTGTATCCCGACAATTTTGCGTCACAGCGTTTGAATGATTCATTGTGTCCATGTAAATATGAGTGCGCGTCTACCAAAAAATTGCTGAAATGTCAGCTGGCCTGCAAATGGCGCTAGTAAAATTTCTGTTGGCTTCTCAAATTTAAGTGCATTAGAACGCAGAAAACAATGCACTGTTTTATCGTTTAAACGGACCCAGCAACTGATTCGAACGCTGTGACGTCACAACACGGGACAAAAGAATGCCGTCTTCTGCTGGTTTAAGTGGTCTACTGATGAGCATCTCGGTTTGCAGTGGCGGTGACAGGAAACTTGTATTGGTGGAGCTGAAAGGAGGAGGGAGAACGTTAAATGTGGAGGGGATTCACAATATATACAAATATGTATGATGGTTAAATGGTACTAATATTGGGGCTAAGGAGGGCTTGGCTTACTATTGGAAGCTGAAACCCCCTCAAATCTTCTCCTCCCCCCTCGACTGTTGGTTGTTCGTTTGACGATGGAAGCATGTCAACAGGGGAAGGTGAGGGGAGGGGGGGGGGGCATGACGTAGGACACGGAACTACTTCCATCGTATGTATAATACCGAAGCCCCAGATGGGTCTCCGCTACAGTCTCTACTTCACTAAGTACTCGAATTGCTCAAAACTGCTTTAATTCATTACGTATTTTGTCCTTCATAAATAGTTGGTGCTTTATGCCAGGGCCACACTATGTCATCGCATGCACAACTTATGAGCAGACGTTTACGTCGCACGTCGTCACGGTACTCAGTGAAAGTCGATAGCACAGATACAGTAGCACGAACGACGAGCGAGCTGCCCGTTCACTCTTAAGTTCAGAGTGTCATTGTATCATGTGGCCCAGCATTACGTCATCACGATCGATGTT
This sequence comes from Parhyale hawaiensis, assembly GCA_001587735.2. Taxonomy (NCBI): domain Eukaryota; kingdom Metazoa; phylum Arthropoda; class Malacostraca; order Amphipoda; family Hyalidae; genus Parhyale; species Parhyale hawaiensis. Next base: position 25,605,408 of record LQNS02277717.1, on the reverse strand, counting down.
GCTTAGGGCAAATTCACACGTCATTCATTTCAACGCGTTCAGTCACGAAAAGGAACACGAGCTGTGCGTCAACTTTTTCTGTCGCTGTCTGCAAGCAGATGTGTCGTCCATTCAAATGAATGACACCACATGTTCAGTTGCGACATCGTTTCTATAGTCTACATTTTTGTCTATATTTTGCGTTTGTTTCAAATAATATTCGTATCCCATAATCTTGTAGCCTGAATTCAAGTGGAGCAGCCTATTTCTAGAATATAAATAGCCTTATAAACCGATAGCAGTGTACTCAACAAAGAGCGATCAGCTGGGCTATCCGAACAAAGATGGCTACCGTGCTCGTACAACAGTTTTCAAGTTTTCTATGGTTTTCTAGCAATAAACAGGACGACAGTGATTCTAATCATAAAAGTGACTAAGAACCAATTTTGTCGACTTGTTCAAGAGTTGTGAACGCTAAAGAGGGTAAATTAAGCATTTATAGGGTTTGTTTACTGTACATGAGTGATGCAGTGCTTTCAAAAAACGGACATGCTTCATCCTTCAGTCTCGCGCGTTCGTGCAACAGCTTCATTCAACTCGACGCGCCGCGTCCACCAGTTCGAATGAAGCGTTGATATGAATGACGAGTTAACGCGGCCTAAAAACATGTAGCTTACTTGATAACGAGAACAAGATGTGCCTTAGAAAACATGTGAAGCTCATGCAGTTAATCGCTGGCGGTCTGGAAGGGAGTGGTGGTGGTTAATTATACTCAAGTCGAACATCAGCATTGCCAACGCTGATATCCCCTGGAGCCCCGCAACATCGAGAAGTTAAGAAATGCTGGAGATTATCAATTACACTTTCGGTCCGGACTACTTCTCCGGTTCTGCACTCTTTTGACTTTACGGCACAAGGAGAACCTCGTTACTGTAGTCCTGCTTACGCGATAATAAAAGGCTGCGCACAGCCTGTGCAGTCCCTCAGTTCGTCGCTCTGTGTTATAGTCCCCCAGTTCATCTCTGTGTGCTGCAGTCCTTCAGTTCGTCACCGTGTGTTGCAGTCTTTTAATTGGTCTCCGTGTGTTGCACTCCCTCAGTTCGTCTCCATGTGTTGCAGTCCTTCAGCTCGTCTCCGTGTGTTTCAGTCCCTCAGTTCGTCTCCGTGAGTTGCAGTCCCTCAGTTCGTCTCTGTGTGTTGCAGTCCCTCAGTTCGTCTCCGAGTGTTGCAATCCTTCAATTCGTCTCCGTGTGTTGCAGTCCCTCAGTTCGTCTCCGTGTGTTGCAGTCCCTCAGTTCGTCTCCGTG
>LQNS02277717.1:25572985-25583415 GCA_001587735.2 Parhyale hawaiensis | reverse complement strand
AGAATTGAACAGCAAATTCTAAGTGTGGCCTCACTAATGCCTTGTACAAGGGAACGATGATGTCCTTGGACTTGTATTCGAAGTTTCTGGTGATGAATCCGAGTACTCTGCTTGCCATTGCAGCCACGTACCCCGTTCGACAGAGCACACAGTATCTACAATGTCATAACGACCGATGTCTATTTACTGTTTCTTTATCGGTTTATCCATTTTTTATCTCGCTTTAACAAAACTGAAAAAGCCCAGCTTGGAGGCTGTCTCTGGTCCTCCTCTCAAACTCCATTGAAAACTGATAGATAGAAAATAGGCCGGGTTGCAGATGATGGCAAACGTATCTTAATTAGGGACAGTTGAAATTCAAAAATGAAGATATCCACAGGCTTAGGCTGATTCGTGCGAGTATTACCTTCTCCTTGCGTCGAATCAATTGCAAAGTATCAGGCGGCTTCAGGTCTAAATGCACTTCTTGCATTGCCGAAGTTGAAATCTCAGCACTGAAGATATCTGAAGCTTCCATTGGCACTCTCATGCATCTTGATTCGTAGTTTCTTCCCACAGATGATTTTTTGCATCAGCTATTCTTCCAACTTTGATGCAATTGTCAACGAACATCTTTCAATAGCCAAAAGACCGTCGGACAAATATGACAAACTAGGGCGTCTAAGATACCAAATCGAATCAATTCTTTCCGGTGTTGCTGAACTGACTGCCAAAAGTAATGACTTATTTTCATGTCAGAATATAAGAGTTGATACTCAGTAATTAAAGTAATTAGGATGCCGTGAACGATCTTCTGGATGATCTTTAATGTTGGCAATTGTATGAAGGAAAGCATGGTTATTGAAGAAGGATCAACACAAATTATTCGCTGTCATTTTATGACAGCGCAGGCACACTAGTAACTCATAGTGCATGGCGCTGTCATTCTCTGAGCTTCAGACACTTTGATATTGAAGGCAATAAACGAATGGTCCTCTTTATTGCAGTTGTACGAAAAAACTCTCGGTCTATGATACGAAACAACTCTATATTATAATTTTTGAAAACCAAAACGCTTTTAAATTGTCTAAGTTATTTTGGTTAAACTCTTCCGTATAATACGATTAAGAATGATAAAACAATTTATACGGCATTTATCTTAATCTATTCGTCGGGAAGACTGCGTTATGCCAAAGGAAAACCATCTACAGCAGACTGTTATTTACCTCTAGAGAAGTTCCATTTTTATACAAAGAATGGGTATAAAAAATCTACACGTATTTAGATAGGTGTTATGCATTATGCGACTCGCATTTCATTACTTAAGTCAACTGCTTTCTGAACTACATTGGTTAAGCTAAGTAGCTGCAAGCTGTGGAAATTACACGGTACAAAAGCAATGTTGCTTAGTGATATTTCAGATCCGTATCGTGCAGCAGCGTAAATTTGAACTTGACTCCTTGTAGCTCCTATTGATCCCACCCCACGTCGTATCATGGATACCCAAATTTTCTCCTATCTAATACTGATAAAAGCGTCATGGTCCTACCAAGGAGCTTCTAATGGGAAGAGCAAACATAAGCACTCTCTGGGCGAGTAGACACATGGCTTTGTCACGTGATCGAAGCTGGCGTTTGGAGTCCTTAAAGTGGCTGAAGTGACAGTGGTCAGCACATATAATTAAGGAAGATGTAGACAGGCAGTTCTTCGGTATTTTTGCAAAGACAATCGTGTCTGAAGATTTATATCCCAATGCTCACCCTGTTACTTTCATCATCAGATGGTATGCAGGATACAAGTTTCCTTTACATACCTCCATCCGCTCGGAATTTTGTCGATGGTTAATGGCTATAAAAATCTGAGCTCAGGACTCCTTCCTATATAAGCTGCGTGAGGCAATGCCGCTCTCCGATTGGATAAGCCACTCAGCCAATTTAAGGGAAAAGTTTACTCGCAACGCTCTCGTAGGATAAATAGAAAGGGTGCGCTCCTCTCTATTAGAACTTCCTTCTAATTAACTAACGAAGTAACCAAGGAGGTACAACTAGAATTATGTATACTATAGTTTTTTCTCCTCTTATTTGGATAAATATCATCTAAAAAAAAGTGTATTGAGTTATTAAAAAATACATATATCCACTTATACGGAACTAAATTCAGGAACTTGTAAATAAAACTATGCTAAAATTTCTTAATCTACTGTTCTCATATCGATTGTACTGCCGAGCCAACCACTGCACGGCACCTGTCATTGACACACCGTTCACAAATTTAACGAGTTCAAAAGTTTGCATGACACTTGTTTGTGTTGGTACGTTGTTGTGGCGTTACTTTAAGAAGTAAAATTTCAAGAAATGTAATTTTAGAAACTTGGAGAAGAGCTGTAAATCTTTCGTAAGAAGTAAAAGACATACTTTACATGGAGTGCGCACATGGAATGTTCACTACAGTAAGTCAAACTGCTGCATGTTAAAGTCATAAAATGCACTCAACACTTGTTACATTCGTTGCGATTGATTAGTTAAGAGCTAGAGTGTGTGAGAAATTTCTGAACTAAGTTCGCACTCATGCTAGAGATTCGATCTTAATATTATTTGTAACTAAGGGTATAAATTTATCATTTTTCATACTTTGTTCACCTTTTCAATCTTCAGTAACTTATACAATTTGCAGTGCATGCAGAACAGCTGATTTTAGCTACATCACACGATCAATTGCGGTACCACTCCAGCTCTCTGGCTATTTGTGTTATCAACATGCCCAGATCGATACTTGTGTTATATCTGTTGAACATTCTTGCGTGTGCTCCCATATTCAATAACGTAAAAAAATATAAAAAAAAAAAAAATTTTTCTACGCTTGAGTAACAAAGTCCGCTTTAAAAGATTTAATTTTGTCGCGACACTATGTTCCAGATCCATAAACTGACGTTAACAGGATATAGAGCTGAGAAGGAGAAAAACGTTTACTCTTAGATATAAGCTCAACTAGCTTTCCACGAATACTACAACGTTTCCCAAATATTTATTCCGGAACTGCTACTTGACTTATACCATGCTTGTATTTAACAACTGGAATGCAACTTGAACCCATACTTTTCCCAAAACTGCCATGCGATTATACCATAATAGTGCCCAATAACTGCAGTACGATAATACCATGCTTTTATTTCATAACTACAAGGCGACTTATAGAGTACTAAGCTTTTATATCATATCTGCATTGCGACTTATAGCATTCACCTTATGCTCATTCTACCTGCTTTGATTTTATTACCATTATTTGTAGCTGTATTTAGGACCAACCCTCCGGCCGAAAAGATTTTCACGAGCGAGTGAAATATTGACCTAACATCTGCTGATGGCTGTTCAAATTGCCTCGTATTTGCGCAAATTAGGATTAGGTGAACATTAGGGCAGGTCGAGGCTATCGAGGAACGGGCTCCCAACAAAGGTGAAATCGACCAGGTAGCGGAACATTACACGGGGAGCCGGACTCGATAATGGCGAGTGTCCATCTGTTACCCTCCAGCAAATCACACTTGGTCTCACCTGTACAGCACATGACACGGTCAGGTGATTGTTGGATAGCTCGTGAGTTTTCTTTTTATCGACAATAAACTATTGATTAGTTCAATTTATTTTCTAAAGCTCGGTACGGTGAAGAGCTGACCTGCGTCGAGGTATAATACGCTAAAATATGCATGAGTCGGTAATATTTTTGTCATGCCACACGCACGGACATTATTTTTTTGTTGCCATAAACCATTGGTTCTTACTGTACCACACGTAGAAAGTTTTGAAATTTAAAGCGTTGCCAACAACTTTTGGTCTTCACAATACGGCTCGAGAAAGATTTGTAAACTTACCAATGTTTCGTAATAAAATCATGCATTTAAGTATACAGCACACGAATGACCTGGGTACTCTGTTTTTTCCATAAGCTATTTCATTCAATGTAATATTTTTGCAATAATATTCTCGTGTTCACCGAGCAGCGTACCTGAGTTCTTCATATATTTGATCTTCCAAGACTGACACTTTCGTAGAATATCTTAGCAATTTCGGCATGATATGAAGTATGTTGTTCAAGTCAGGCTCCTGAAGTCTGTAGAGTCTACCGGCGCATTATATAAAATTGCCATTGCACATATTCGTTGTAAATAATGTACGTATGTTGTTTAGCGACCAGCGAATATTTTGAATTAATAAATGCATTTATCTCTATGGCAATTTCATTGCTATATTAGGAAGAGAATTTATGTGCCTATCGTATCAGCGGTAGATGTCTGAAACGATTTCGAAAGTGAAAGCACGATTGCCAGCTTGCCTTCTTACTATCTGTTCATCACTGTGGCATGTCATGTTACCAGATGCCCGAGCCACTACGAAATTAGGGAAAAAAGTATTAACACGTACTTCAATATAACCCCGTTTTTTCGCTGTTCTTCGGTATTCTGCTTAAAAGAATACCATTTCTTTTTCCTCATTGATCTTCTTCTCAATTTGCGCATCACAAGGCTCATGCAAAATAAAGCTGGCCTGTGGGAAGGAAGTGAAATTTGGTATGTATTTATATACATACAGAGAATCCAGTCAGGATTCGAAACGGGGACCTAGAGATTACCACGCCGCCACTCATACCACCAAGCCACAAACAGCTAAAAGCAACGCAAGCACGCAAGGTACTTGTGTTGCCCGCTGCATCAGTGCAAGAATATTAAGGCAGAGCCGTACGTGTATGAGGAAGCTCATCCGTCTACCCAGAATAATTAATAACCTGAAAGATCTCACACTTTCTCGTCCCGTCAACACCTGGTATTTGTATTTATTCTATTTAAACACAAGGGCGGACGGAGAGCCCCCTGTCTGGATAATACCACGTGTTGACGGGACGAGAAACTGTGAGATTTATATATATTTACATATACCGAATTGGCCCAATAGATTTACACCCCCTCCGAGAACGTTGTAGGTTAGGAGGCAAGGACTGGTTCTGCTAATATCTATGTATATATGGGCATATACACGGGTTTACTATGTATAAAGCTTCATTATAACACGAGCATAACCAGCCCTGACCTCTTAACTTATAAGGTTGGCGGGGTAAGAGCTCATTGGAAGAGGTGCTGTACTAGGGCGGTGGTGGCTGGCAGCATCAAAAAATTTTGGACGCTTATCTGTCGAGAAGTGGGCGTGCGTTCCAACGTAGACTAATTTTTCTTCAAAATGAGACTAAATTTTCGAAAATCTATGGTGTTTTAAATACTTTTTTCACTATTTAAAGCTAACAGGCCGTTAGACGGCCTGGATTTTTGGGACCTCTCTCGAGACGCCGGCCACTTAACAGGCCGTATTGGAATATTGTTGGCCATCAAATAGGCCGTATCGAAATAAATAAATATATATATGCATAGATAAAGGAATCCCTTTCTAGAAATATTCATAGGGTTACAGAGAGCCCAACCAACCGAACAAGCAACCGATCATTTCATTCATCTGCTCAAAAATTGTATTATTTAGTGGGGTAAATACTTGTACTCGTAGGATGTTATTGTCAAACCTGTACAATGATGCGCTCATGCACCTTAATGTCTATCAGCTATACTCGAGTAGCTCAGCCACACACTTTTCATCATTAACTCATTTCATCCACAGTCCGTCCGTCATCCATCCATCCATTTCATCCACCCTCCCCTCGGCACCCATCCATCCCAATATCTCCTCCTAACTATATTCTAATATCTTATATACCAATATGATTTCTGCTACATTGCCACCCAACCGCAGTTCGGGGTGCCAGGTTGTTCAACAAAATGTCATATTCGGAAAGGCACTAGCATTGAAGCTGTAAATTTACTTGACTCGTTTTTAGTAAGAGTGCCAGATAAACAAGGCGTAAGCGGCTATGCTCACTGTAGTGATAACTCGCCGCCAGCTCTCATGCTAGTCACACAGCGTAATGTCACCTCTGCAGAAGATGGATTGCATGCTCAACGTCACCTGGATCTCATCCGAAAAACTTCACAGGTAGGTATAGGTATCTCATTCACGCTTCTTCAGTACCGAACATGCATCCACAATGCCTTCTCACTTCCTATCCACCCTGATTCATCACCTCCCCGCACCACACATCCACATTCCCTCCTCATTCCCCTTCCCAGCCACACGCCGATGTCCAGGGAAGAGCCACAGTATCGCCACAGGTCGATGTATAATTGCCAGCATGGCCAGCACGAGCGCCACAGGTCAATCACAGCACTGGGAGGGGGGGCCTGCTGCCCCACCATTGGTGTACACTACGGAGCTCAATCAATGCTGCCTGCACCGCTTCTCCACAGCATGTCATCGGTCAAGTATGGCTGGTGTGAAGGGGAGACCAGGCTTGGTTGGTGCAGGAGACGATGAATGATTTGATAGACACCACTAGTTCTATAAATGACTATTTATATAGTCGTACCTAATAGTACTGTATCTAATGGCAATAGTAGAAGTTGTATTAGTACTTGCGTACTCTCGCCCAGCACGGTATCGGTCAAGCATGGCTGGCGTGAAGGGATTCTTGGGAAGATCAAACTTGGTTGGTTCCGGAGGTGATGGATGACTAGATATTGGCAGTTGTATACTATTTGTAGACCTAATAATGTTTTGTAGTAGTGCTGTGTGTACTAGCAACCGTAGTAGTATTAGTAGTAGTTTTAGTATAGACGTGCTCTCGCCCAACATGCCATGAGTTCCAGTATGTCTGTTGTCAAAAGAATTCCGACCTTAGTTAGTACAAGAGGTGATACAAGAGGTGATAGAGGACTTGAGAGGTATTACTGATAGTTGTATGACTATTTATGAAGTACGGTATCAAGTCACTTGAGTGAATACTCTATATACTGGCCAAAGTAGCTGTAGTAGTAATAGTAGTTCTGACGATTTCTACCCGACCTGTCAGAAGGTCAAACATGGCTTGTACTGGGAGGCCATCGCCATCAGGTCTCACAAGTCAAGTCTGCCAAAAAATAGAGAGTCTTTTGGGTAAAAGTTTCCTGCCTACTTTGTGCAATAGGTGAAGACTTAAGTATGGGCTGGTACCGCTGCCTATGGCATAGTTTTTGTTGGTAGTTATATGAATATATATAACAGAGTGTCTCAACAGTACTACAGTTACTGGTAACCTCGCTATGGTACTAGCAGTAAGAACACCCGCAATAATAGTACCTACTTACTTTCACCCACTGTATTGTTGGTCAATTATGTGGATATCTTATCGTCATGTAAGATGGCAGCTGCAACAACAATTTCATAAGTAAAAAATAACCAAAGTACGATCAATGATGCAGCATCGTCACAAATTCTTCGCCGTCATTTTTTGGCCTGTCTGCCCGTTTGTCTGCCTGTCTGTCTCATCATCTGTCTGTCAGTAAGATAAATAAAAAAATTATGAACGAATCTGGATGAAATTTATAAGGATTGTTAGGTATTTAGGAAAAACAAATGAATAACTTTTGGTATAGATTCGTTCAACCGTTTGCTTGTTTATTTGTTGTGTTTGTCTCCCTTTTTTGGCACCATAACTCAAAAAATTATAAACGGATATGATGCGACTAGTGCAAAGAGCAAATGACCAAGTATTGTAACGATCTGTTCGTCCGTTTGACTCTATGTTTTTATATTTGTTAGGGACAGAACCCAAAAAAGTTAAGAACGGATCTTCACGTAAGTTATAGGAATTGTTAGAAATGTTAAAAGATCTCAATGACCATATTTCGGTGATGACCTATATATTGGTGCGTTTGTGTGTTCCAATATAATGTTTGTCAGAAAATACCTAAAAAGGTTACACACGGATCTTCTACAAAATATACATAAACTACTATGAATGTTGAAAAGCACAAGTGACCAAATTTTGGTGATGAATAAAAAAAAACTTTGTTGCAGGGCAAATTTTAAATTTTCGTTAACATTGCGTTGGCTGAGATATGCGCTCTGAGAGTGCTTCTGTAATATTATTAATATTTCTTGACATGTTGTAGAGTAACAGTAGCTCTATATTATTACCAAGTTTTTATCTACAGGTACTACTCATACTTTAGTTTGCGTAGTGAGGAATCAAAGAAAAATATAGAAGAACTTGAAGACTTTCAGATAATTATTTTTCCGTAATCATTTATGGCTCTTCAGATCAGCCCCGAAGGCACCCGAAAATGCGTTAGGTACTTTCTTGTTTAAACTTTCAAAATCGTGTTGGTACAATTGTTCAATCCTGGACGCGAGATGCAAGCTCTTTGAACAAAGGTAACTCTGTTACTTTAGTCTCAATCGTATGTCTTCTTAGTCAAGTGCTGTGAAAATTATATAACTTTATTTTCAAAACAACTACAAGATACCCATCTTCTAAAATTATTTAAAGTAAAAATTGACTGATTAAGGTATTTTATTACATATTATCATACATACACGGAGACCTTTATTCATTTATCCTTCGTGACAACGGCCACTAAGCGATTGCTTATCAAAAGCTTCTTACGAAAAAAATCACAGGCTCTTCTGAGTAGTAATTGCTTATGTGTCGTCGTTAATCACTGATTATCGCTAGCGTGATACGAGACACCGTACGTATCGCTGCTCATGCGCGTGCTCGGTGGATTGGACCGCAGCTGTCGCTCTCCAGCCGCCACCTGCCCGGGGGGGGGGGGGTGGGGGACGGCACTGAATTACACTTGCGTATTATTGGAAGCGCGTGCTACCTAAACTGCAATTGTGCTCGGCTTGACTGATGGTCGTCGGTCAGTCTTTGACCTGCCCTGCACGACACCTGCCCTCACATCTGACACAGCTGGGCAATGTGTGTATGAATGGTAGCCAGGGAGTCCCTTAATCTGTCCCGCATTGCACTGCCATTGGCTGTGTCCTAACGCTGGCACAGGCAAATGATACGCAGGACAAGTGATAGAGAAGCCCCTTTGTCTTTATATCAAGTGAAATCTGTGTAAGTTTGCCTGGTGTACAGAAATATCGGGAGGTTCGTTAAAATATTGAATACGTGCTCAGAATATTGTGATATATAAAATTAAATGGCATGCACCGCCAATGATTTTTCAATCGCTTCGTCTGCTACAACTTCTTTACTCACTAGCATCATTGTGTTTTAATGTTCAAAACTCTGAAGTTTTATCATAATCAACAAATTCTATCGACATTCTTAAATCGTGAAACGCGAGAAATGGTTAATTTTTCCACTTTTTCAAGTTAGCTAAGCGGTCTCAGAGTCACTGTGATCATTAGCAATAATTTATTGCCTATCAGTAAATGAAAAAATATTCTTGCAAGAGCAGAAATTCTGGTTTGTTTCTGTATCTTGGCGAATGTCATAAGGCTGGTGTAGCCTCAGCGTAGGTACTTCGCTAGTCGGATTCGCTAAAATTAAAAAAAAAATCTCTCTAAAACCAAGAACAAGTTGATAATTATCGGTAGTGTTGATACGATATCATGATTATTATTATTTTACTAGCTGGACCCGTGAAAATATTCACGGTTTACCTACTTTATTTTGAGTGTTTGGAAAATTTCCTTTTACTAGTATGCTTGTTGTTGGATTTTAATGAAATTAGTTACACATCTAATTTAATCGTGTTTGTTATTGCAAATCGGTAGTTGCCCTCCCGGGGGTAGTTAACTTCCCAGGGGTTGTTATCCTCCTAGGGGTCATTGTATTTCCAGAAGGTAGCTGTCCTTCCAATTTAAGGGGTAGTTTACCTCCTATTGGGACAGTGGTCCTCCAATTTAAATAGCTGCAAGGAGCTTCAATGGGAGGAGTACGCGCGAGTAAACACATGGCTTTGTCACGTGACTGAAGCTGGCGTTTGGAGATCTTAAACTGGCTGAAGTGGCAGTGGTCAGCACATATAGTTAAGGAAGATACAGACAGACAGTTCTTCAATATTTTGCCAGACAATCGTGTCTGAAGATTAATATCCCACTGCTCACTCTGTTACTTTCATCATAAGCTGGTATACAGGATTGTAGTTTCCTTTACATAGGTACTTCCATTCGCTCGGAATTTTGTCGATAGTTAATGGCTGCCAAAATCTGAGCTCAGGACTCATTCCTACGTGAAGCAATGCCTCACGTAAGCAATGCCGCTCTCCGATTGGATAAGCCACTCAGCCAGTTTAATGGAAAAGTTAACTCGCAACGCTCCCGTAGGATAAATAGATAGGGTGCACTCCTCTCTATTAGAACCTCCTTGGGTAGCTGTCCTCTGTGGGACCCGTGGATATTCTACGGTTGGTAAATTTTTTCACTCACCATAGTTTAACCTGAGGTAGTGCTTCTAACTTGATCCAACCCGTCTGAGCTGACGTCCTTCGCTTACTCCTGTCTTTCCTTACGCAGTCCGTCTACCTTACATCTCGCCTAACCTTTCGCAGCATATTTGTTTGACCTCTAAAATTAATCACG
>LQNS02277717.1:25557759-25572336 GCA_001587735.2 Parhyale hawaiensis | reverse complement strand
CGTAAACCAACAGAAAATATAATTTCGATGCGGAGAAAAGTAATGACTGTCAGACTCCACGGGAACGGCAAGAGAGGCTGGAAGAGCAAGAACTGCATTCATTTTCAATAACGATTAATACATATTTCAAATTTAGCCTTCTTCTGCAATTGCCTCCTGAATTCCATCAGATGGGAAAAGGATCGCCAAAATATCCAACGTGGCTAGACATGCATTCAGATAATAAAGGGATACGGATTTCATTTAAGCTTGCTGCTGCCACCTCGTCATCGATCTGCTGTGCTGCTGAGCTTTAAAACTATTCGCTCCAATTTTCTTCTATCTATTATTGAAGAGCGTAACACACAAAGGAAGGAACGAACGAACGAAGGAACGAAGTAACAACGCTATTAATATTATAGATTTTTGCTGTATTTCTAATTGAGTATATCACTTCTGGGTTATATATTGTGTACGAAACACAGAAAAATGTTTGGCCAGCTTCGCAGGCTGTGAGAAGTAGCTATTTTTTTTTCTAAAAAAAGACCTACAATTAACAGCACGATGGCATAATATTCTAATAAGGTTGATAGTGAATATTCAAAAGTTCCCATTGCATATAATGAATGGAACGGCAGATTAATCTATGTTCAGTAATTCGCTAATTTTTTCTATATACAGTGATTCTAAACCCCTAATATTCACATCTGCGGCCGAAATCAAAATGAAAAATTGATTATGATAGCATATTACATATTGATCATTTCTAGTTCAGTTCCTTATGTTGGCAACCCATTATGAAATAGAGCGAGAGATGAAAAAGAATGGCAGCAAGTAAGTACCACTTGTTCCCACCAACTCATTGCGTCCTCGATTACCACTCTGCAATCGAAACAATCGCATGCTGTTAACTTTAAATCATCCACAACTTTACCTTTGATCGTGTATTGAGCTGTAATCGTAAACCGATTACGTTTGACATAGCCTCAGTGTCAATGTGAAGGAGTGAATTAAAAGTCGACGACTAAAGATCTTGATGAGTCAAAACTTAAACGATCAAAGTATTTCACCCAAACTACAGTGTGCGAATCGACGAGGCCTCTACCTGGTCTCTGTGAGCTGACTGCTTCGTACGTCATCGTAGAGCAACAAAGTCCGGACGAAAGTTTCCGCCGAAACTTTACGTCACAACGACGGGAAATAATCGTACTCAATGTAAAATTTTTCGAGGCAAAATGACGTCATTCCTTCACGTCTCGATGTCATGATGATATCACTTTTCCACCTAGGCCCCAAACCTGAACTACTGGGCTTTGTTTACCTTTCTGTCGGAGACTGTGATACACCAGGCAGGACACCATACGCGTATCCGCGTGCGTGACCCGCCAGGTAATCGGCACGTGACCCACGTGCTCGCGAACACGTGCTGCCTCTTGACCCGCACACGTGATCACACTTGGCTTGCTGCGCAATATTTTCTCGCCTGTTATGTGGCGGTCACGTGTTGTGGTCACGTGGTCAGGTGTGACAGTCACGTGGTCACATGACATGGCTGCAAGGTAGGCATGAGGTGTGACTGTCCCCTGGTCATGAGGTGGGACTATCCACTGGCCGTGAGATGGGACTGTCCCATGGCCGTGAGGTGGGACTATCCACTAGCTGTGAGATGGGACTGTCCCCTGGCCGTGAGGTGGGACTATCCACTGGCCGTGAGATGGGACTGTCCCCTGGCCGTGAGATGGGACTGTCCCCTGGCCGTGAGATGGGACTGTCTCCTGGCCGTGAGGTGGGACTATCCACTGGCCGTGAGATGGGACTGTCCCATGGCCGTGAAATGGAACTGCCCCCTGGCCGTGTGATGGGACAGTCCCCCGGCCATGAGTGGGACTGTCCCCTGCCTATGAGGTGGAACTGTCCCCTGACCATGAGGTGGGACTGTCTCCTGGTCATGAGGTGGGACTGTCCCTTGGCCATGAGGTGGGACTGTCTCCTGGTGATTAGGTTGGACTGCCACTAGCCGTGAGATGGGACTGTCCCGTGGCCGTGAGATGGGACTGTCTCCTGGTCATGAGGTGGGACTGTCCCTTGGCCATGAGGTAGGACTGTCTCCTGGTGATTAGGTTGGACTGTCTACTAGCCTTGAGATGGGACTATCCCGTGGCCCTGAGATGGGACTGTCCCCTGGTTGTGAGGTGGGACTGTCTCCTGGCCATGAGGTGGGACTGTCGTACGGCCAAGTATAGCACGAAGCGAACCAGTGCTGATGGATCAGTAAGCCCAGAGACCTTACGGTGTCTCCATTCGCGCACTTAGATTGAGATCTTCTCCTCCTAGCTTTAACTTGTCTTAAAGCTCAAGCGTTGGTTTTCGAGTGTGACTGTGTATCGAAATTTAGATAAAAGTAGGATTGATTTTTCAGTCATCTCAAGCGCCTCCCTACAAATAATTAGGGTCGCCGCAAAACTAAAACCGCAATTCAGCTTCTCGGCGGCCCCAAATGTTGCTAGGGAAAATTTCTACAACTACGTGAAGGTTGATCGATGCCGCGTGATGAAGCCGTAGTCCACGAATCATCGATGAATCTCCAGAAGAGTTAAGTCTGATCGGATTAGAGCATCTCGATCTGTACGTGCCTATTGAAGACGACCTTAATTCCTCGATTGGCTTCGATATTATCTAAACACAAATTTAAGAAGGGTTAACCATTTTAGAAAGATAGGCTGTTAAAATTGACGCTCAATGATAATGATAGCAAGTGTGGCATTTGCAGCTTCTTTCTAAGACAATAAAAAGAAGCGCTTCTGCTGTGATAAATCACTCGTTGAAATCACAACCGCTACCAGCAACAATGAAAAACGTTTCTGCTAAGATAACTTGTTCAATCTATAAACTGTAGGGACAGAGACACGAGTATCACTGCTTGTATGGACGCTGCTCATTGAGTTAACAGTCTTTTCTAGCCGATGGGGTAATAACACACAGTTTTAAAAATAATTCCGTCTGTCACCTCAGAGGTGATATGAAAGACAGTAGCATCTCTGCAGCACCGGTGGATGAGGAGCGGCGGTCTGGTGCAGCTGTCAAAATCTCAATTAATTTGCGGGCGGCAATACCAAGGACACAGAAATTTTTAAAGACAGTCCCGGTGTTTTATATGGCCTGCCTCATAGAATATACTATGTTAGGTTAGAATGGATAAGGTTAGTAAAGAATATGTCTGGTTAAGATAAGTTGGGTTCAGTTAGATTAGGAAACTAACCTACGTTTAGGCACACATATTCTACCTAAATCCACACAAAGACACCCAAAAGATTAGATCATCTCACCTGCGTTGACTCTTGAAATAGATAAGGTTAGTTAAGACTATCATAGCTTAGAAAAGGTTCGGGTCAGCTAGAAAAGGACACTAACCTACTTTCAGGCCCACATATTCTACCCGAATCAACATCCTGACACCCAAAGGATAAAAGATCATCTCGCCAGGACGGGCGGTTGAGAGCAGCGACCGCGGGTGAGCGCAGCAGACGAAGGAAGGCTCCTTATATTTACGGGCAGCAGAAGGTCCTGTGACTGTTGCGCTTACCGAGGGTGTCATTACGTTGTTAGGAGTGTCACCTCTCCATTACAGTAGCTGCTGGGGGACCCAGAGCTCTTTTTCTTGCTTGTCGCGCCACACAAAATATGACAGTCGCTGTTGGCTCGTTCTAGGGAATGAGCTGATCTTCTCGACCCTCGTGCCATCCTGACTACATAGAGGCGGCACGCTTGTTGTGGTGCGTTCTGTGTGTGTTGGTACATGCAGGGTTCATTTCGACCCTGGTCTCGTTATGATTAACTGTTGTACACTTGTGTTTTGTTTTGTTAGAGGATTCATCTCGGCCGAGGTTTCGTGATGATTAGGTGGGATACGCTAGCGTTCTTTTGTGTCCCCAACCTCCTAGCTGATTGTGGACAACTCGTTTGTTTGCGCTGCTCTAGAGGCAACTAGGCCCAAATGCTGCTCGTTACAGCACGCTTACAAATACACCTTCTCAGATCTTCGTACATCTCTAGTTTCGTGTATAAACCGCTTTCCCTACGTGGAGCTTGCCTTTTATTTAATGCCTGAAGCAGAGTTCACACGTAAGCTTCTGTCTCTCGATAATTGAAACGTTTGACGCTATAGCTGGCGTCAGTTGAGTCTTGCGACATTGAGAGAATTGTCTTCACTAGCGGTTGCAAATTTCGCCGTGAAGTAACATGAGCTTAAAGTTCCTTGCATAATTATTTCAGAAAGTTCTGCGCTACTGACAGGAGAGAAACTTATAATTAATATGTTGTTAAAATACGAACCTAAGTGTTCGATTTACGATGTTCTCTACGACATTGTTAGCACTCGCCGATTTTTTGCGTTCAAGATATATTTTTTTTTACTGCACCGTAGATTGGATTGTATCGACATGTACCTATTAGGTTTTTTTTAATATAGGATTATTATTTATCTGAATGAGTATAAAAATTGGCCTGCATGCCTCACGATGGGCGAAATTGGAGCGTTCACTTACGCCATACGTGAGGACGGCGAAGCCTCCCAACGTTTCGTTTATTGCAAGAACGTCCTCAGGCTACTGCCAGTGAAAGTCTCATGTGTGAACCCGCTCTTACGCTTCCTCAATGAACTTGTTCATGTAAAAGACTGGGGATTAAGCTACATTTGAAATAGCGCGAAGAGCCAACTATCTCTACCGAGTGTTGTAGAAATTATAATGATAGCTATTTATGATATCAGTTTGTCTACCAACCAATTGATCTCTGTCTATCTCTCTCACTCTATCTCCCTGGGTATCCATCCCTTTATCCGTCTATCTCCTGCTATATCTCAGAGTGCCATGAGTATATATGTCATATGACAAGCAATTGTTGCATACTCTTCACCCTTTGAAATCCAGCATTCTTATTGCAGTATTTTACAGTGTGCGTTATTTGTATGAGTAACGAAAGGGTCCCTAGTTAGAAGTATTGGTAATTACGTTACCAGCAGTGGTAACGGAAGCATAGGCTACACGTTATAAGCCAAAACAAATTGTTGAGTTTGTTGAATATGTCCTCAGGCTTACCTAACGAATTTGCTTCAAGACAGAACAATGATTTTAACCTTTAACTTTTCAAAATAACTTTTTTCACAACGTATTATAAATGCAATTAATCATAATTGATACGCTCGATCATATCAGCTTATCAGTTGTTTTTGTGATGGTATTGTAATTGGTATACTTTACAATATTGTCTTATAGGGGAGCTCGATAATATTTTCTTATAGCTTGAACACCAATGACAAAATATTATTACCTAGCTGTGCACAGGGTAAACGTACATCCTAAACGCTATAGTATTTCATATGACGAGCGTTATATATGTCATTTTTTTACACGTATAATGCCATCTCATTTCCCCACATTTTATTTTACTAAATTATTTTGTGCACAGATAGAAGTTATTGTACGTGCTAATAATTACCTCCGCCAAGGAGGTTATGTTTTCGTCGGGTTTGTCTGTCTGTCTATTTGTCTCTTTGTCTGTCTTTCTTTCTGTCTACTGTCTGTCAACAAGATAACTCAAAAAGTTTTGAATGGATCTTTATAAAACTTACAGGAGTTGCTAATAATGTTAAAAAGCAAAAATGGTTCAATTTTGTTGCAGATCGGCTGATTCGTTTCTATGTTTGAGTTGCATTTGTCATATTGTATGTTACGTAATAACTCAAAAAGTTATGAATGGATCTTTATGAAATTTTGCAGGAGTAGTTAGTAATGTTAAACGATATAAATGATTAAATTGTGGGGCAGATCGGTTAGTTCGTTTGTATGTTTGACTTGTGTTTGTCATAATGTTTGTTAGCAGCATAACTCAAACAGTAATGAAAGGATCTTAAAAAAATGCAGAAACGGTTAATACTATTAAAAGGCACAGATAATTGGATTTTGGAGTTGATACGAAGGAAATCATGGTTTCAGAGCCAATTTGAATTTTTCGTTACCGTTGCCTTACTTGCGCTCTCACCGTGCTCTAGCTGATGATGCCCTCTAAGTTTGAGCGAATAGAATTATCACATCTTCATCGATAACAGAGGCAGAAAAGCCCCTTCTTGATGAAATCTCTAAAGACGATGGCATATTTTTGGACAAATATACAGATAGATGGTAAAAATCCCACTACTGCTGGAGCCAAATAAATATTTCTATGCTCTGCAGCAGGCAATGACTAATGCACATGTGGTCTTTAATTATTATTGCAAGTGTAACGTGAAGTTCCAACGTCTCTTCTATAGTTTTACAGCGCTGACTGCGATTCGATCGACACCTGGAAAATGCCAGCACGGTTTTTATACCGTACTGAGTAAAACATCCCGACGTCTGTCTCTGGAAGCTGACAAAGGAACTAGCTACGTAAAGGGCGACGAGATTATTTGCAACATAGATGAGTGGTCCCTTAGGTTTTTCTGCATCATGTTTAAGTAATTGTGCGGTTCAGCTTAGCGATTCTATAGCAATTTTATTTTGCCGATTATTTGTTTGGTCAAGTTGACTATTGTGCGGTCTATGGTTCGAGTATGCAGTTTTATTAGCCGACAATTCGCTTGGATGTGCCGGTTACATAGCCTTTAAGAAGACTATGCAGTCTCAATTCTCCAATTATGTATTTAGAGCTTAACGGTTTGTTTCAAGCTTTTCATATATATACGTAGTGCAGCTTTATACTCTAATAATGTATATTGTGAGCTTAACCCATTGCATTCTTTAGTCTATCTAACTTGAATACTCAGAGTTATATCGCTACTAATTTGATCTAACTTAACGATTACGGCTTCTAATGCAAATTTGTAGTTTTATATTACCCATGATGCGGTCGAACAAACAATTATGTATTTGGTCTGAACCGCAGTAGCAGCAGACTAGAGCGTCTGACTTCCACTCTCAAGGCCGCAGGTTCGAACCTCGCTCCCAGCTAGGCAAGTCCTTGACGGTGCATGATGTGATCGGTCAGCATCCAGTCTGCGTACTGGTGTAGGTTTACTGACTTTCTTCAGAATGGGAAGGTTTGGGGGTCGGAGATATTGTCGCATGGAGTCTTCCGCCACTGGCGCCATAGCTCTAGACAATCCGTGATCGACTGCAGCCGTATGCTCCTCTGGGGCCTGTTGGTCTATATCTGCAGCACGAACCAGTGCATGTGGGTTTCCCAGTTGGGGGTGCGGTCAAGTATAATTTACCTTTTATAATGTTTTAAACTTGACAATTGAATTGCCTTTAATCAGAGCATGCTAACTTATTAATGTTTACCTCCTCCGAGGAACCTATGTTTTTATCGGACTCTGTCTCTTTATCTGTCACAAGATTATTCAGAAAGTCACTGGCGGATCTTCACGAACTTTACAGGGATTGTTAGGTATGTCAGGGGCAGGTAATAAACTTTTGGTGAACATCCTATCAACCGTTTGTTTCTTTGTTTTATTTTTTCTTTGTAACATACAGTAACTAAAAAAAGCAAACAATTACGGATGAATTTTCATCAAATTAGCAGGCATTGATAGAAATGTTAAAAGGCACAATTGACCTATATTGTGGTGATGATCAGTTGGTGCGTTAGTGCCTTTGACTATATTTTTGTCTTCGTATTTGTCAAAATTTAACGCAAAAACTTACGTATGGATTTCCAAGAAACTCACAGGAAGTGTTATTACAGTCTCGAGGCACAAATGACCAACTCGCACTGATGATTAAAAGAAAATCCTTGTTTCAGGACCAATCTGAATTTTTAGTTAGCATTGCCCTGCTTGGCGGAGGCATACGCTTTCAGAGGGCTTCTGTAGTTACATATGCTATGTGTGAGTCACACAGTCTCTATAATGCCAGAATGCGCAGGATGTCGAAAATTTTTCCCGCTATAGGACTTTTCCTATGCCTAATATTATGCGCGCGCACACTGAAAGCCTGCATGGCTGCGCTGTTTCGGTTTGGAATTCATTGCCAGCATCAGGTTTCAATTGTGTTGGCCTGCGGGCGTTGAATTCAGCGGTTAATGGCTTTCTGTTATATTTTCCTTGGAAGCGCTTCGGGCTTCTCGGTGTTGCGTAGTGCTGCATTTGGGTTACACTATCTGTCCGTGGAGGCTCGAGCGTGAAGTTTTTAAAAATAATGGAGAAATCCTAGTTAACAAAGTCAAATGCTTCGACCAAACAAACACATTTGTTTCTGAAGACCATCCCTACAAGTTCTTCGCACTAAACAGTACCACACATAACTAAATCTCTTAGCAATGGAAATAGAATTCTTCCGGGTTGAGATGTTTGCCATGTTAAAAGGAGAGTTCTCTGTGTGTACTAGCTATATTTGTTTGGAAGAACTCTGTGCTATTTGGCCTTCATCAGCAAGTGAGCTCGATAGAACCACATGACGAAAAGAACTAAAGATATCTCTGAATATAAGCACCAGCTGAACGTTCGGGGCACCCAACTGGGAGGACAGAAGGTCCAAATTTCATTGTTTATTTCGTGCTTTTTACTTAAATGTAATTTTAAGAATTACTCAAGGTCTCTTATTTATTTATACTATTTCAATTATGTTATGGGGCCCGACAACCCCAGGGGGCTCGTGTAGGTTACTTCAGCCATTAGCTATAGGCCTTCCGGAAGTCTGTCTTTCGTGCCCACTTTGCTTCCTTCCCAATTCCATACTCCTACTTGCTCATGCTTTATTCTCTTCTTCCTCTTCTTTCCCGACTTGCTGTTCCCATGCGCGTTGATCGTGTGTGGGAGCACCTTCGTGCATGGGTTCCCCGTCTCTGTCGACATGCTGTATGTCCCTTGCTCTTTCCTCTGTGATATCGTTCTGCTCGGAAACGGAGGTTTAAATTTTCTGACTATAACTAACTACTATTTCAATTTCAAGGATGTAAGGGTTTTTCCCCATTTTGTTTTAAGCTTTCTATTGCTAAGCGTCCTTGACAATGGACTTTTCAAATAATACCATTCCTACCGTACGACAAATGGAAGGTTTATTATGTCGTTATAAGATTATATACGTAAGTATATCTTTGCCTAAGTGAATTATTACGTAATTATAGGATTAATATGTATGTATGCAGGCATGCCTTTGCAAAAAAAATACTACAGTAGATCCTTGCAAGATAAATATACCTGTAGGTATGACTTTACACAAAATAATTATTAGGTCATTCATTACAGCAATAAAACCCATAGGTATACCTTTACCTAATTGAATTATTACGTCATTATAAGTTTGATATACATGTTGGTATGTCTTTGCTAAGATGAATTATAAGGTCCTTATAGGAATAAAACACATAGATATGTCTTTGCCCTTAGGAGAAGGGACGCTAGTGCGACAATAATAATTCTCGTGCAGCGAGAAGAACATCGCGGGGTGCTCATCCATTTGAACAAGAAGGTCATAAAACTGCGAAACAATCTAGCAAGTGTCGAAGATCTTGCAGAAGTGCATTAACTCAGACTACTGCAAACCGTTCACCATCCCTCGTCTTAACAACTCTCTTAACAAAGGCAATAGCTGTCAAAGCTGGACCCTGTCCAACAAATGGTACCCTGAGAGCTGCTTTTCATTCCAGTTTGTTTCTCAGTATTGGTTGTCTACGTCACGGTATTGGAAAGTCCATAGGCTAACTACTTAACGACTAACCAGCTACTTTTCGTTTCAAGTTGAAGCTCTGAATTATAATTGGATTCAACAACAAATTGAAAAGTTAATAAGCTAGCTATATTGCTCCTTTTCCTGCCAATTTGTTTTTCTACTTTGGTTGCTTAGATCCCTGGATTAGAGAGTCCATAGGTTAACTATTTGCAATTCGTTCCAATTTGTTACTCTGATAACTGCCTTCAACAATGCTTCCAAATGCTTCAACTTAACAAACTCCTTTCATTTCAATTTGTTATTCGTCATATTGTCTAGCTCCGTCATATTGTCTAGCTCCGTCATATTGTCTAGCTCCGTCATATTGTCTAGCTCCGTCATATTGTCTAGCTCCGTCATATTGTCTAGCTCCGTCACTTTGTCTAGCTCCGTCATATTGTCTAGCTCCGTCATATTGTCTAGCTCCGTCATATTGTCTAGCTCAATTTGATTTCATATTAATTATTAGGCTACATACGAAAGTGTCTTGGAAAGTCCATAATTTATCTAGAAATGCATCCTTTGTCTACAATTTTATACGCTTTTGACCACACAAGACTAAATTAAGGGTGAATTGTAAAGGCTGGGGCTTAGTTAAGCTAATAACTCCTTCAAATTCCAAGTTATTATTTTTTTCCCTCGCCAAAACGTTGATGGGTTGAAAAGTCTATAACTTATGAAGCTCCTCTTTATTCCAGTTTGTTACTCTTTCACAGTACAGCAAACATGACTCAAGTAAGTTTCCCAAAACAGCATTTCATGAATTAATTTTTGTTTTGGCATGAGATACTAAATGTCTTGCTATCTCAAGTTTGCATTAAATCAGCATAAATTTAGAAACTTTCCTTAGCAAGATGCTCATTTTTTGCTTAACAAAATAATAATTTTTAGCCTTAGAAGCTTTCCTTAACAGGATCTGGATTTTTTGCTTTAAAAATCATTTAGCTTACTTTATCACCATAGATAGTTCATTTCGAGCCATTTATATGTATATACATACAGTGTATGCTTATTGCGAAACTGTTTCACTATGAATGCCGAACATGTGTTATTATTTTGACTATAAATAGTTCATTTTAAGCAATTTTTTATATCTGATGCTTAATTTTATTCCAATCTTTCAACCCAATCTTACACCTACCACCTATCTAATATACCAAGCTTCCACTTTACCTATGTAATCAACCTAATACTTTGCTTTCCTCCATTATACCTATATAATTAACCTAATGCTACACCTATATTACACTATTAATGACCAAATCCCACTCCTACATCACACATTGCCCATATAATTAACCCAATCCTGCACCCACCGCTTCACACTTACCACCCACCTCACCTGCAACTTTAGCCCAATCACCTATCTCCAAATTTGCCTACGTAAAATTAACCCAATCCTGCACCTACCTTCCACTTTAGCAGTGTAATTAACCTAATCCTATACATACTAATTCCCCCTATACCTACTAATTCCCACTATACCTATAAAATTAACTTAATCTTGCTCCTGGTTCCCACTTTATCATTGTAATTAACTCAATCTTTCACCTACTTCCCAATTTCAATCTAACCAACTTTTTAATCTCAAGCCACACTCCCACACGCTGCACCAGCGAAGGAACTGCTTACAGCTTGGTAGTCTGTTACTGTTTAATTGGTCTAATGAGAGAAATAAAGGTCGTTAGAAAGTCGTTATGTTATCACACGACGCCAGGCTCAGAAACAGAGATCATTGACCTAACTAACGGCTAGATATGCTCGATAAAAATTAACTGTTATAGCTTACTGGCCTCAATAATATAGAAAGTGCGCCAGAGAAAATCGCATGATGCTCACAGCTACACCGGGTGGTTGAAGTGGGTACCTATTACTACAGCAGCTAATGTAACTACCAAGATTATCGATTTTTAACATTATGTGTTGAAAATTAGACAGATCTGGTGTATTCTCGTGCATCATTGCAATGTTTATCCCCGTAATAATTCTTTATCAGACTGTTTGATACATCACTGAGTGACTCACATAATCAGACCAGCCAAGTGCCAGTGAAGTGAGAATAATGGCCAATTATCCATTGAATTTCGGATCTATTATATATCCTATATAGGATATTAAAATCAAAGAAATTTTGTTCAGGATTGACTGGGCCTGGCTGAACATTTGCCAATAAATAACGTATCAATGTGTTTCCGTGCAGTACTTATAAGTTTAAGTTTCATTTACTTACAAAAGTGGTGAATGAGAGAAAATATTTTACCAGGTTCATATTTTGAAGTGGAAGGTATTTTTAAACCCTTTTTGATACATAATTCTCCATTTGTTATTTGATTTTCCTCTTGTTTTAGAGCATTCCTATGAAATTAGTATTATTTCGGTATGTTCCACGCTTTCACTTTTTTTGTAAAATTCACTAAAATTCACTCATAAGCGGATCTCCTCAGCTTCTGCAACAACTGTCTCGTATATTTTCCACACTACCTCCAGAGCGGATTACAGTTTCTTGGATTTCAATTTTGTCCCGCGATTTTCTTTAATCACCTCCTCGTATTTATCGAATTACCCCGCGCGTCATTTGTAGTCAAGTCCGTCACATCAATTGCAGCAAATCCCATTATTTTTCTGAGCCAATTTGGCCGTTGAAACTCCGGAGCGCGACCTCTGACGAGACCTTTTTAATCAGGGTGCATTTTTGAGATGGTGCGGCCGTGCTAATGGCTGCGCTTATTTCCCTGCGCTCTGCTAAAGCTTCTTATTTATTAGCAGAGGCAATGAGAGCACTGGCATCAAATGGAGTCATTCCCATACTAACGGTCAGCTCCTCGAGTCTTCAGATGTGACAGTGGTGAGGGGGTCGTCGTCCTCGTCGTCCTCGCCACAACGGACGTGGTCGCCTTCTATTGGAGGTCGGGACTTGCGGTGTGAACGAGAGCCTTTGTTCCTACGTGTTGTGTGGAAGTTTCGTTGTGACTGTGTACTGTAGAGAGCTAAAAGCGTTTACGTTTTGCGCGCAATTTATGTTAGCCATATATACAGTAATATGACACTGTGCATGGAAAGCCAAAGTGATTGGTGTTTGTGTGGGAGTCGTGTGATGCGTACGTACGTACAATTTAACGCTAAGCTATATATGATTGAAGTTTAATTTGCTGTTTCAGTCATATATGCAAGCATAATAAAGTCTGTAAGAGAGCCTCCCATTATGACTGAACCTATAGATGCTAGAACTTTACCGAAAACGGTGTATCATAATAAATTCATTTATGAAAATTACATATATGAAATGGGAATTTGAAATGTTCCTACTACTTTTAACGTCTTGAATACTGAACAAAATACAGGACTTCCAACGTAAAGGGCTGGTGGTACTGGTGCAACGTTGAACAAATTCTTTGTTCAAGCTTCCGTGTAGAGCGAACACAATCGTTCATGTGCCGAACTTTTAATATGTCAACTAACTGGAGAGCGATCGGGCGAAGTCAGTTAACTACTTGGAGTCTGAAATATTATTACCTGACTTTTACTACTTACTAATCTCAATGAGTCTGATACTTACAAAGCTATTACATAGATATCAGTACTTGATCAGAGCGTATGAAAGGTATATTAAAATTAGCTATTAAACGTGAATAAAAAATAGCCAGACTTTTTCACTGACCTTCTACTTAATATGCTTCATCAAAAACTTTTCAAACAATCGTCTTTAATCAAAGGTTTTCATTTTAATCAGTGGTAACCTTCACGTGACACGAAAGCTTCTGCGTACAGTAAGTGAAAGCCATAAATGTATATGAAGAAAGCCCCGTGTAAAAGAACACCCATCATATGGAGACCCATATACTGTATCTGCGCACCGTTTTATCCCTTAGCATGAGCTCTTTGTAAGACAGCTCATACTACTCCGAGCCTATCAAGAAGTCCAATATATGTATAGCCTATTGTGTCAAACGACGCTGCTGTTTCTGTGCAGCTCGAGCTGGCCGTTATACAGCTGACACGGTTGGCAGACGCTGTTATCTTACCATAGCTTGTATTGTCTGTAATACAAAGGGCAGGGACGAAAGTGTCTGTTATCCTACCATAGCTCGAACTGTCTAATACAAAGCACATGGACGAAATTCTCTGTTATCCTACCATAGCTCGAACTGTCTGTAATACAAAGGACAGGGACGAAATTCTCTGCTATCTTACCATAGCTCGAACTGTCTAATACAAAACACATGGACGAAATTCTCTGTTATCTTACCATAACTCGAACTCTCTGTAATACAAAAGACAGGGTCGAAAGTCTCTGTTATCTTAACATAGCTTGTACTATCTGTAATATAATGGACAGGGTCGAAACTCTCTTTTATCCTACCATAGCTTGTACTGTCCGTTATACAAAGGACATGGACGAAAGTCTCTGTTATCCTACCATAGCTCGAACTGTCTGTAATATAAAGGACAGGGTCGAAAGTCTCTGTTATCCTACTATAGCTCGAACTGTCCATAATACAGCAGGCAGGCCAAAAGTGGCTGTTATCTTAGCAGCTCGAGCTGTCCGTAATACAGCGGAAAGGGTCGGTAGACGCTGTTATCCTAATAGCTCGGGCTCATCGTAATACAGCGAACAGGGTCGGTAGACGCTGTTATCCTAATGGCTCGAACTGTCCGTAATACAGTGGACAGGGTCGGTAGACGCTGTTATCCTAACAGCTCGGGCTGTCCGTAATACAGCGGACAGGGTCGGTAGACGCTGTTATCCTAATAGCTCGAACTGTCTGTAATACAGCGGACAGGGTCGGTAGACGCTGTTATTCTAACAGCTCGGGGTGTCCGTAATACAGCGGACAGGGTCGGTAGACGCTGTTATTCTAACAGCTCGGGCTGTCCGTAATACAGCAGACAGGGTCGGTAGACGCTGTTATCC
>LQNS02277717.1:25537653-25556911 GCA_001587735.2 Parhyale hawaiensis | reverse complement strand
AGGGTCGGTAGACGCTGTTATCCTAATAGCTCGAACTGTCCGTAATACAGCGGACAGGGTCGGTAGACGCTGTTATCCTAATAGCTCGGGCTGTCCGTAATACAGCGGACAGGGTCGGTAGACGCTGTTATTCTAACAGCTCGGGCTGTCCCTAGAAGCGTCAGTAGGCAACAGCTCGCAGCGGCAGCAGCCAGCGAGGTTCCTCGGAGCGTAAAAAATTCCATAAAAGTTACCTTAGCTCAATTTTTAGCGCTTTTTAATTGTTGGGCTTCCCTGGGGCTTTAATATCTTACCGATGATGGGAGTCGGGGTGAGGGGCTGCAAGAAAGGCTTAAAGGGAGGGTGAGAAATGCTAGTACGGGTGGGGAAGATTGACAAGGGTGGGTGAGAGTTACTGGGATGGATGGGAAGGGCTATAAATGGTTTGTGGGAAATACTGGTGAGGGAGGAGAAAATGCTATATTGTAAAGGTGGCAAGAAAATGCTGGTATAAGTGATGATTAAATGGAGTGTTAAACTGTTCATGGAAAATGCTTCTACGGGTCGTAAACATCGTAAAGGGTAGGTGGGAGCGACTCTTGTTTATCGGTGATTGTTGTAAATCGTGGGTGGAAGTTAGTTCGATAGGGTTACGAAGCGTGGGTGGAAGCTATTGGCATACTTGTGGAGTTTTATGAATGTTGAGTAGGAAATGTAAATTAGGTTGAAAGAAAAAGATTTTCGAAAGGTTCAAGAGGTTTACAAAGAGTGAGAGGTGTTATTTAAATGTACAGGGACTGAATTCATGGAAGTTTCATTACAAAATAGATTGAATTGAAAAGAGAAAACACCAGGCTAGATGGAAGAGGGCTTCTGAAAGATTCGTTATGGCGAATGCGTAAAAATTAGATTCAAGCGGGTATATATTATTAAATTCGGTTGAGGATGGTAGACGTTAGAATGGTTAAGGATATGGTAGAACTTCCGTAAAGGCGAGAAGCGATTGAACAGAAGGCAAGCGATTTGACGAAAATGGTGTTTATTACGTTGTAATGAATATGGGTGACTGTTGAACGGAAGTGTCGCTGTAAGTAAAAAATCGATGAAATGAAAATACAAATATTAAAGTGCAGTCATTTGCCGTTGACTAGAATGAGAGAAGACGTCATCGTTATGAACATAATGTAGTCGCTCAATGTTGAAGCCGATGGAACGAGTCTCAGAGATTACATTTTTTGGTATGAATATTGGATCTGCAAGTGCACCCCTAACTTTCGTAAAGCGTGATAATATCACCTGCTTCTTTCAGGCTGGTTGTAAACAACACTAGTAAAAAATATAGTGTAAATATTCTAGATAGTTTCTGTAATTGTTTAATACAGTTCCAATTCTTTTCTTTGAGCTATGTCAAAAATCTAACGAAAAGCTCTATAATAAATATAAGGAAATAGACCCAATAGACGCAAAATATTCATTCAGGATTGAAGTATTCTAGAATTTTCGAGTCAATCTATGAAACTTGTTAATGAACTTTTCCAGTGACCGTAGGAAACATTCTTTTCTTTTCCCACTCCTTCTTTTCACCTCTGCCATTACCAACAGTTGAATTCAGCTGTCACCGCCAGTAATGCTTTCAGTGATTCTTGTATCCTTTTCATCATTGTCGGAATCAAAAGTTGAATTCTGTGCCTTTTGTTATGAATGATATCCCAACTCATCATATAACATTCCCATTAACAAAAGATGATTTCGCTGCCCATTTTCAAATACGATGTACAAGGCTCATCTCTTTTAAATCATTGCATCATTGGAAGCTTCAACGTTTTAATCCCCTTCCCTTTTCCCTTTTCATCAATGCCACCATCAAAAGGTAGATTCTGTACCTATTCCCCCCCAAAAAAAATGGTGTCCCCGACTTATCTTCTCGTTCCCTTTCATCGTCGCCATCCTTACCCAACGGTAGTCGCAGACCTCATTTCTGTACACGTCATATTTTGATCAACTCAAATTTTTGCCATAAAACGAAGAGTCGTCCCTCTTATTAGCATCATACAGGCATTACCTCCCGCCTCTTCGTCTCCTTCAGTGACCCTCACAACTGCTTCTTGCCTTCCCTGACTTTGAAAATAGCAAATAAAACATCTGCATCAAAATTAAAAATGCGTAAGACAAAGAGAAACAGTCTCCTCATAAAAGAGAGAACGCGCATCACTTTACGAAAAAATCCCTCTGCCAAACAATGTTAAAAGAATCGCGCCTCCGTAAAAAAGAGCGGGAGGGTTCATTTTTTGTAAGTGTTCCCTTAGATTGCAGGGCGTTTTTTGCGCGTGCGGTAGCGCCGGCGAGAATTTTTATGGCTAATTTTCGCTGGAAATTTTTCTGGAGGTCGTAATTATTTGTAGAGAGCCCGACTGATTGTAATGAAGCCCCTCGCTAATGGTCGGGAAACCGTCGGATGTGGGGACATGGTAGAACGATGTCGGTAGGTCCCAGTCCATGTCTAGCAGCTAGACAATCGTTTCAGGTCGTCATCGACTTACTCCTCTACCGATCGCGTTTAAAAAAAAAAGTTCGTTGGAAGGGCAGTATAGGCAAGGTCCGATTGGACACCTATCAAACAAAACAAACAAATATCATTTATTATCTCGTATACAAGGTTACAATGGATACACCCATCGAGGTTTTCTTTTTGCCTTAATTCTAGAATTTTGAAGATCCAGTAGTGTGAAGAGCAGGAGAAACAGTCCGTGCTGAGAGTCAATTTAGGATCCCTCATCGTGCATCGCCTGGCCTCTCGGTGCTGGAGTGCTCCACGCAGTGTAAATCCGTAGCGTGCCGTCCGGGGAATCGAACCCGGGCTTTCGTTGATGCGAAGCCGAACCGTTGTCACTTCAACCCTAACCTTCTCCTATACTGCTTTCCGTAGCTACATACCATATTTTATCAGTGTGCTTCCCTCCTATGCCTTTTTTCATGCCGATAGTTCACGTACTGTAGCACTGCTGGCTCAAGTGTGCTAGAGTATCGTACATAGAGATACCATCACATAGGATACCTTGGAACGGAAGCGACGCTGTCTAGGTGACAGTGGCGTGTATCCACACACTGCTTCCCGAGGGAAATATCTGTTCGAGACTGAGGGCCCACTGCATTCTAAGGCCTTGTTGTTCGGACGCTGTGCTTCATTGCGGTCTGTGAGTTTCAGCGAAGCCTCTAGTTCCCAATAGGAAATAATTATCATAGAAACTGACTCACTGACTCTCCCACCTCACAGCCGACTATTACTAGAATATTGCTCTTCCCTCACACTTTTATCTGTGCACTAACTCCAGTAAATAATACAACTTTTGCTATGGCATCAGAATAAAATGTATGCTGCAGAAGCCGTCAGTGTTCTTAATTAAATTTTGTTTTTGAAAGGTAATGAATTTTTATGTTATCATCATGGGCCGTTTGCATCGAACAGGAAAAGTTCATATGGATCTCGAAGATTTCCGATATCATTTTTCGTATTTTTACGAGGACTCATGAAAATAAAATTATATTTTAGCAGGCAATGACGACTTGGACATTTCTTGTGACGCCTATTTATTATTAGTACTCCGTCTTTATTTCGCATTCATTATTACCTTCTTTTAGATTTTCGGTTGCAGCAGCATTGCTACATTGCTGTATCTTTATCTAAATAGTTTGTTGAAATACCTATGGCGCTTAAATCGGTGCTCTGGCGTAAATACTGAAGTGCTGTTATACACTATAGCAATATCATCACTGTACTTCAGTTTGTACGCCTTGACTTCAGCCAATCATTGCGTACTATAAACTATTATCTTTTTTTTGTAACACTAAACAATGTCATGGTTAAGTTTTAGCCCTTCACCAGGCTCCTTGAAATCACTTTCGTAAGAATGACGTTATAGAAATTACCAAACGTGGTTCCTTTCCCGGTAACGATATAGCCGCTTCCTTGAGGGTATGTTGCTCCTGTTTAAAACTATTGTTTACTTTGTAGACAGTTCATGGTTGACAGGGAACCATTTTTTGTCGAGGCACAAACTGCAGCCAGACTTAGTGGCTCTGGCATACACAGAAGCAATCGTAATTGTGAGACATTTATGTATTCCCAAAAACAAAAATTTCGACCGTCTCAGAAATTGATTTAGGATATTAACTTCTGGGTGGATAAGAATTTTGCTAGGGTAGCTGTAAATTGCGGTTCCATGTCTAAATTATTATTAGATTCAGCGTTTTTTCACCCCATTTGCAGAGCGGTGATTAAGGAGTGATATCCTTTTCAGAATAATTTTCCTAGACCTAAGAGTATCTGCCCATGTCAGTGTTGTCAAGTGGGTAAGTAAGCTTCGTGCTGCATTTTGATATGCTTTCCGCCTGTTAGCACATCTATGCTAACGTATCCAATAATGAAAGTGTTAGTAAAACTCTACTCAAAATTGGCTGGCTTTTCATATCCTTCTTATCTAAAGGTATTCCGCATCAGCGTAACCAGTTGTACTCGCATAAGTCAGCCACTGACTACAATGAATTCAATGACCTTTACATATGGAAAGGAAACTTGGTGGGCAGTGAACAATGTCTCTATTAGAGGATATTTATTATTAACCAGTCACAACCTCAAAGTAATTCAGTTGGTGTAGCTCCATAAACCTGCACCCCAACAGATACTGAACACTGCAGTTCAAATGACATTTAACTATGCCATCAGTTAGTTCTCACGATGACCACATGGTAGCTGGTAGTTTGAACTTTCAGACCACTGCAACTGTAACCCAGTCGGAAATAATGGTTGTGATTATAATAGCGTACATGCAGTGGCGTATGAGAAATTAAGGTCGATTATGGATCATGAAACAATATGGTAGATATGTCGACCAAAACATAACGTTGATTTTAGTATATTTAGGTCGATATTGGTGGAGGCAATACTGACTGTTTAAGGTTTGTCAGGAAACGAAGGTCGATGGTAGTACTTGGATGCTTGAAACTATATATGGTAGATTGTAGTACATGGATGTTTGAAGACTATACAGTATATGGTCGAGCATATGCTAGAGCAAAACCATGGTAGGTTATAACGGGTTTCCGTACGTACGATCATGAGTGGAATTCCTCCCATTATTTGAGAAATATGGAAAGAATTCCCAACATAAACGACCAAAATAATATTGTATGACTATAAGTTTGAATGACAAACATCTAAAAATTCATATTATAGTCCAAAAATTGTGTACAGTGTTTTTTTTTCTTTTCTGTCGATGAACTGCAAAAATTGTAGGGTATGTATGTACGCTAACCGCCTTGACGTTATTTTTATCTATTTCTCAATTGCATAAGCGCTTTACCACTTTAGCGTAGTTACCCATCATTCTCATTTGTTTGTTGTACCCCTTGTTAAACAGTATTGCAATCTTTGATCAAATATTGCCTTCTATTTTTATGTTTATTCAGTTTAACTCTGCAAAAGTTTTATCAAGAAATTATTCTCATTAGCTTTATGTAAAGAGATATCAAATTTTATGAAATATTTAGCCTTACATACCCTGGCAACGGGTACGGCCAAAATTCACCACTCGAATTGTGACTTCCTTTGAACTGTGTAGTATAGCTCTATACTGGCTTACAGTTAAGGAAGTTACATATAAACGTGCGTTAACTGCATAGACTGGTTCAGGATCCTGCTCTAACATCGTTTTGCAGTTTAGAGCCTTTGACCATTCTGAGCTGCAGGCCTAACACGCACGTATATATTAAACTATTATTTTTTGTATCAGCAACTAATCATCTGCAAACAAAACAGGCAACCAGTGCACAATATGTCAACGGCTGAAAAAGTTTATTTTGGGAGAAAATAGTTGTATCATCCGTTGAACACAGTCGATTTTGGTCGTGAATAGTGTTTCTTACGGTTCACTATGGTAGATCATGGTTGTGCTGCTAAAACCTTAATGGTTGTAATTGGGTATGCATAGTTGGGAAGATGGTCGAAGGCTGTGACATATCTCTACCATAATGCGCTTCATAAATGATTAAATATGGAGCACGTTTCGATAATCTCGACCATAGTCATAATTGTTCTATTATTAGCACAACCATTATTTCCGACTGGGAAACGATCTTCTCGAGTCACGTTAGTTCATTCGGAAACGAAATCACGCACACAAGAGTTGGTAACAAGCGAGGGTGTTCTGCTGGCAAGTTTGGGGGCCCAGCGCTCCCCTAGCAGTAGTCTTGGCTTCTCCGTAGGCTAAAACCGTAAAACAGCTTCCGGGACGGCCGACTGTTTTATTTGGGAATTGCATAACAGCCGCTAAATGGGCGTAGCACAAAGACTTACACAAGCCTTTACTGAGCGTTTTTTTTTCGGCTCCCTGGAAATATATATTACGAAAGCAGTTGTATAAGATATTATCGGCAAACCCGATTCAGTCTTCAATTCACAGATACCCTCCCTTCGTTCCACTCCTTTGCCTCATCATCGACAGTTAATTTCCGAATGCCCTGCCTGACATAACAATCACTTTCTCGAAATAGCTTCCTGAGTAACCCAAGTCAGCGAACTATGTTTTTGTAAGATAATAAGCTTCGGAAATTTGCCGTACTCAGGCCAAAACGATCGAGCAAACTTGCATTAATTTTTTTCATCAGCCAATAAGCATTGTTCTTATTGCCAGTAAGAAGTATGTACATCAGGTGTGCGGGTGTGGATAACCAAAGTCCAATGCCGACTCCTGACCCCCAAAATCTACTGACTCCGACTATTGGCCCCCAAAATCTATTGACGTCGACTCCTGGCCCTGAAATCTACCGATCAATAAAAATAATTATTTGTACACCAAGAAACTCTAATTAATGGTCCCAACGATTCAACAGAAGCAATTATAATTTAAGTGCCGTAAGAAATATAGTTATGCATGCTGTGTTAGGTACAGAGAACTTTCACCTTTTCTCCTTAAGCAGCCAACTATGTTTGGTTATCTTTTGTGAGTAAGTACAAAAACTAAAGATTTCACTCTGCGTGCAAAAACGGATATATATGTGAGCAGAAGACTTGCTTTCAACAGAAAATCTTTAGGTTCTGTAAAAATATTATGCAAAGCTTTCTCCCATAGTCTTCGACTGTAATTCCTAGCTTTTCTGATTGCAGAAAACCAGAAAGGTAGGTGCCTCTTTGAGAGCAGAAAAGACCGAAAAATGTTAATGATTCAACCGCGGCCTCTAGAAAAGTACATTTACGATAGCAATATTACCAATCTGACTGTCTTATGCCAATCAAGTCTTTAGAACATTTCTGGCAACTCAGATGCATTCACCTTAACGTATACAAATATTGTCTTGATACCTTTATGTATAACTGACTATGCGTATATGCAGTTACGGATACCAACACATCATCGCACCAACTGCTTGAAAGGTTACCCTCTTATCACAATAGAGCCACATGGGTCTCGGGGTTGAATTCCAGAAGTATATAACCTTACACCAATGTTCTCATGATCATCCGGATATATTTGGTATTAACTACCAATTTGTATCAAAGCAAAGCCACGCCCTGCATGTGTTTTTAACCGTACGTGTATAAGTCCTCGGTCAGCCTCTGCAAACTCGTCTATTCGTATTTCGGCAGAGGGTGTACTGTACCTGTTTCCGCAGCAACTCTAGTGTTACTCTAAAATTTGCTGTAGAATTTCCGGAAATGTTAGACTAATGCTCAGTACATATCACGTGTTATCGTATGTTCCGTAGTACAAACTGCTGCTTTTTTTTAGCTTTAAAAGATTCGTCATGTTGCATGGTGTCTCTGAACATGCTACGTTTCTTCTTAATACGCAAAAATTGCGCATTGTTTAAACTAAAATTTATTTGTAAACAAGGACCAAACTGCTTTGTTAACGACATTTGATACAATGATATTCCTAAGAGAAACCCAACGCTTTAGCTGGACCGCATAGGACTAAAAGGTACATTGAATAACGCAAAACAAAATACTGCAACGCTAGTTGTATGGCGTGCACGTAATTATGAATTATTCAGGCCTTAACGCTATCACTCTCGCCTATTACTGCAGCAGTGAGGTAAACGAAGGGATTTAGGTCACAACTTCATATCAGTAAGTGAGGCGCAGCGATGAGCCAACTTTTATAACTTGCATGACCTGCACTATCATACTGCGCTTATGACTGCCGTGCTGTAAAATACACTGCACTGCGGTGAAGCAAGTTGTGATTTAGACCGCATCGTACATGCCTGGCATTGCCCTAACAGAGTTTTGGTCGCTCCAATGGACGAAGATGGGAGGGTTGACGCTGCCTTTATTTGAACCTGATATGGCTCCTATAAAAAAATATTTCCTTGTAAATATATTTATCTCTTTCTGTTGAATGAACGACAGCATTAAGACGGTGCGTTACAATTAGAATTGGGTGCAGCTGTCCCCAAAAAATGTGCCATTTTTTCGGATGGCAACTCTGGTATTTGGAGACAAAGCGACCTTATCTTTATATAGACTTCCGTCGATAAAACGCTATTATTGTATTCAGTGTCTTGTATTCATTGTATTTTACATTGTTTTATTTCGAATAAATAGCGTTATCGAGATAGGTGACGTTAGCGTTAGACCAGCCGTCTCAACTGTTACAGCAAACGATTGTATGCTTTGTTTTCATTTCGTTGTCAGTATATCCGTTCATTTCTGATAGACAACTTTTTGAAGACATGGCAACGTTGCCCTTAATTAGGTAGCCCTCAGTTGATTCTGCAACGATGCGGTTTCTTTTAAATTTCTTTTTGTTCCGGATGAACAATACCGTGAAGACCAGAAAAGCTACTCTACAGTTGAATTGATCTTCTTAAATTGCAGCTACCAAGCAACATTTTACATCACTTTGACACTACAGGCGTACATCAAGAGCAGAAGATCATTGGCCCTCTTTGTAGCTGCAAGTCCTTTTGATGATAGACGGTATAATAAGGGAAGTTTGTATCTAACAGGGAGCTATCGAACAAAGGTAATGGTGGGTCGGGGTCTAACTTTTCTGATACATCACACACCGGGCGAGGGCTAGACTCGTTCTCTATAAGAACCATAACAATGCCTTGATACGGATAGGCTGGCGGCCATATAAGGTTGGGGCTATGCCATCGGCAGTGTAATATATGGTACAGGGCTGGCTGGCCATAATGTTAACTGTATGCCATGCACTGTATGCCATCGGAATTGTCATGGCTGTTCATAATGCCAATTGCATACCAACGTATCCCATCGGTATGGACGTAACTTATTATAAATCTTATGTATACAGGGTTGTGGCATCGGCACGGGCTTGAATAGCCACTATGACAAGGACATGCCTCTTTATGGCATGAGCTGGCCATGATGCGCTAGCATGCCAAAATACGTATGCTAACAGCACGTATTATCGCGACTCAATACCACCAGCCACATCAATGTTGCCAAATCGTCTCATCAACCGCTGTCAAATCTCATGTATAACTTCTGCTCTAACTACGTAACACGTACTATTTTCGTTGTCATCTGCATGCGTGCAGTATAATTACAACTCTTAATAAATATTGCTACAATTTCATCTCTATCAAAGTTGAAGAAGCGGGCTAGTTCTTCGATCATATTTTATATTGCAGTTTATTACATGGACTGCAATATATTTATTTTATATTGCAGTTTATTACATGGACTGCAATGTATTAGCTTTTCATGTAACGATTCCATTGCCGAATTATTCTTTCCTTTGATTTAAAACTTGCTGTTGACTTACATTACTTTCCTGTAATAAAAACTTCACCACTGAACAACATCTTTCTTGAAATTCACAGCAGCTGTTTTTACTCTTTTTTTTTAACCACAAAACATTCTGACAATTTTTTTTTTTTTTTTGTTTCAGCCACCATTTATTATGTTTACCAAGTATATACACCCTACTTCAGACACATCATTAATCTTTTTCTCTCATTCAGATTTTTTCTTCACATCTGCATAATCACGGTTTTTTCATCAAGCTGCCACCATCCTTTCTGATTTTAATTACGGCGGGCGGCGTTTTTCTACGGCACTTTTCAAATTATGATCTCGGAATTCTAATTTTTGAGGTGCTGATCATTTTTTCATCGACAGCTCTGACGCGAACATTTCCCTCGTGGTGTCCGTATACATTTACTTGCTGTTTCTGTCATTTTACATTATTTATTTTAATTTTTTTAAGAGTTAGACGATAACTAATGAAAACCAGTTTCCTTAAAGAACAAGCTAGTGCTAAATTAAGGTGAACTAATTATGTCCAACGATATTGCGACTTACGTGAAAATACAATTGGGGTAGTTTTTTCAAGTTTGGAGAATCTTATGCAGCCTCTTATAAAATGATGGCTATCATACAAAGTCTTAAAACTGCCACTGAACTTATGCTGTTCTTATGAACGTTGCCTGATCTTGCTAACTAAACTTATTTTTCTTAAATAGTAAGTTACCGTATTGGGTGAAGTATGAAACACGGTGGACGTTTTAGATAAAGTTATTCTTCGAGAAACCAAATTTTGTGTCAATTCAAATTTTGGAGCAAATTAAATCTTGTCAGAAATTATTAGTAGTATCGTACTTTTTGAAATCTCTATGAGTAGTGAGATTAATTTGGTATATAATTCCCTCATTGCTTCAATATGATAAAAAACTATTGAGCATCAATTTAACCAACTGTTGAACACTGTGAACAGTGAACACGTACATACAAGCAGATGCATCGAATAGCGAGCATGACTATGCAAACTCGACAGCTGGAGCTCATCTAAAGTAATACCGACTTGACAACTATTGAAGAATTATTAAAGTTAGACCATGAATTCTCACAATTCGCCCTTGACTTTCAGCAATTTAAACAAGTCAACGTACTATTAGGGTAGAGTATATCATTAAGCCAAGGGCCTTCAAAAGCCTTTTAAATAAACCTCAGTACTGATATCACATGCTATTGATCATATTATACTTGATGCACAGTCTGTTTGGTCTCCCAAATAACATGTGCCTGTAAGATGATAAATTTTAAACAACACTGACATCAAATGACGTTGACGCAGTGCGTGATTTACAGCGAGTTCCGTCTCCAAAATAGCATAGCTGCCCTCGAGATCTTGACAAATTTGGCCCAGTACAGGCCTCATTTTTCGCTGGTCACAACTTACCGACAAGACCAAGAATTATGACAAGTTTGTTGCACAAACTGTCTCTATAATCAGTAGCATTAATCACAATAATGAGCTACGATCAGCGTGGATCAGTTTCTGCACCAATAGAGTGGCCACAGCCAGCTTCTGGATTTGTGGCCGAAGGCCACCATCCCTTGACTTTGTAGACTCTACATAGGGTACCAAGCTTCTGGAGTTGTAGCCGAAGGCCACCATCCCTTGACTTTGTAGACTCTACATAGGTTACGAAGCTTCTGGAGTTGTGGCCAAAGGCCACCATCCCTTGACTTTGTAGACTCTACATAGGGTACGAAGCTTCTGGAGTTGTGGCCGAAGGCCACCATCCCTTGACTTTGTAGACTCTACATAGGGTACGAAGCTTCTGGAGTTGTGGCCGAAGGCCACCATCCCTTGACTTTGTAGACTCTACATAGGGTACGAAGCTGCTGGAGTTGTGGCTGAAGCCCACCATCCCTTGACTTTGTAGACTCTACATAGGGTACGAAGCTTCTGGATTTGTGACCGAAGGCCACCATCCCTTGACTTTGTAGACTCTACATAGGGTACCAAGCTGCTGGAGTTGTGGCTGAAGCCCACCATCCCTTGACTTTGTAGACTCTACACATAGGGTACCAAGCTGCTGGAGTTGTGGCTAAAGCCCACCATCCCTTGACTTTGTAGACTCTACATAGGGTACCAAACTCGACAGTCCTTTGCATGATTCACACCCCAGTCTGTGTTGGAATGCAACTCATTCTCAGATTTAGTATTTGGCCTTATTGATGACATGCCGGAGTTGAAGTCAACCGTGATGGTTTTTTAGCGATCCCTCTTAGCAACGCTTTGGGGTTACGCTCTGCTTAGTTCCCATTAGCAGCTCGTAGACGCCCAGGCGGAAAGTTTCAATAATAATATGTAATGCTATGAGTACACATACGATATAGTAAGTGGCTGTCAACGCTTATAAACGTGCGTACCAGTCATCAAATATCAGAATATGGGACCACATATCGGCATTCGTAACTCTACGTGCTCAGGACGGACAACTTCATCGGCTATTTAATACTCTACCTATACTATCTATGACTAAATTTAGGTCATGTAAGGTAAAAAAATTTATAGAGTACATCAAATTTTATCTTTCATCAAATGTACTTTAATTTCCAAAACTGTTTGCTGATTTTCCCTTACGTTCAAGAACGAAACGAGTTCCAGGATCACCCTTTCATTCATATTAGTTATTTCATTACAATGTAACGTGCATACCTCAGGGTTCTATCAATCACCCCCAGGATCACCCTTTCATTCATATTAGTTATTTCATTACAATGTAACGTGCATACCTCAGGGTTCTATCAATAAAGCTTTATTTTACAGTGAAAACAAGAGCACAGAAAGAACACTGACCGCTGAGATTAAGGCAGTTTCGTGTAGCTCGATCATCCTCCAGCAAATCTGTTCACGTCTGATCGGACTTATTTGTTTATGGTTTTTTTCCTCGATATCGATACGAGCCTTCGTTTATTGGAATGATTGCAATTAAAAAGTAAGGCCTAAGGCGACCTCTATGACGATCATCCATCAAAAGAAATAATTAGCGCGTGCGCAGCAGCGTGAAGAGTTAGTGCCGCTCAGCTGATCTTCTTTTCCCTCCATTAGACCTGGGGAATGAGGGCTGGTGGCGGGGAGGACGTGCTGAGGGTAGAATGCTTGTAGATGACGATACAGCAAGATATTGTCGACACTGGGGCTGAGGAAGTAAACACATTCCGATCGAGGTCAGTAGA
Source organism: Parhyale hawaiensis (assembly GCA_001587735.2). NCBI lineage: Eukaryota > Metazoa > Arthropoda > Malacostraca > Amphipoda > Hyalidae > Parhyale > Parhyale hawaiensis. Next base: position 25,543,935 of record LQNS02277717.1, on the reverse strand, counting down.
CTCTGCTGGACATAAAAAAGCAAATAACCTGTACAGTATAACGAAGATGGCGATGCTTCAAGATATTGGTGATACTTGGGCCGAGGGTATAGGCAAATTTCGTGGTCTGAGGACTCAGTTGTCCTTAAGAAAGCAGACAAAACACATACCTATACAGGAACGTATATCTTCCGTTCATACTTATATCAGAAATGAAGATAAAGAAAGACATTAGATGACACGTGCCGACAATGCAAGCAAATTCCAAAATCGGTTGAGTCGGTAGGTCCATCGAAGAGCAAGATGGAATTTGTGTATGTCAAATATTTCCTTCAAAGGTAATGATATAGAACAGCTGTGCCGGAGACGCCAATAAGTTCCGAGCTCGGGTAAGGAAAGCAAGGATGTCTATCCGTGTGTATGGCCATTTAGATACATTAAAGACGAGCGGACAGAATGGTATCAACGAGCCTTGAGTTTCTCTTGTGAAAGACTGGAGGTTATCATCAACTCAGTAATACAACTAAGCGAAGAAATAGATATGTGTGTCTGTTAAAAGCATCAGATGTGTTGACAAAATATATTTGTTGCTCTTCCATTTAGTACACATTTTAAAAATTCGTTTCTAAAACTTCCACTAGTTTCAGTATTAGGCTTTCAATAAACTATGGGATAGAAGTAACCTGAGGTCAAGTGGCTTTGCAAAGACATCAGTGAGACGGAAGCCAAAAAAATACATGTATATTAGTGCCTGTTGTTAGATGTACGAACATAGGAGATCCATATACTGTATTACCGATACTTCATTTGAGGCATAAGTAAATTGAAGGTTAGTCCACTCAATGAGTGTATGGCGGTCAAGAAGATACACCGGTCTGAGGGATGTACAACAGTTGGATTGAAAGGCTTAGCCCGGCGGAACAGAACAATTATATTACCTGGCATTTCTTATTACAATATTCTACAGTGATATCTTTGCATAGCTACCCGAAAGTTAGCAAACTCTTTTTGGAACTTAATACAGTACAAGTACAACAATTAATACTTATTCTCAGTGACGCTCTCTATGCAAAGCCAGATATATATATATATATATACAGTATAACAGATACCCTGGCATTTATTAACAAGAGACGCAGAGTGAAAATGGTAGAATGTTTCTAAACATCTGCAAACACATATGGAGACAGAATGAAAAATCATGTTTTATCATCTTATCGTGAAACATCAGCTATACAGAAGATAGGCTAGTTATTAACGAGACTTGGCCTTCGGTGATTTCAAAAAGAAGTCCAGAACAGCTGAAGGAAGTACCCGTATACACAGACAGTAGAACTGATGTTGAAGCATCATAATATACCGCTGGATATGGTAACTGAGATGCCTCTTTGTACTCGTACTATTGATATGGTTGAGAACAGATGGGCAATAATATGATAGAGAACATGGTTTTTATTTTGCCGAAACTAGTAGAAATTATCTAGTATCGCTGTTGGAATCATTCGCTGACTGGGCACGGAGGCTTAAGTTTATAATGATAATAATAACTGACGTGAAGGGTCTACTGACAATGCGTGTAGCTATGCCGTAATGTGCTGCAGGTCGGGTCAGGTGTGCTGCAGGCCGGGTCAGGTGTGCTGCAGGTCGGGTCAGGTGTGCTGCAGCTCGGGTCAGGTGTGCTGCAGGTCGGGTCAGGTGTGCTGCAGGTCGGGTCAGGTGTGCTGCAGGTCGGGTCAGGTGTGCTGCAGCTCGGGTCAGGTGTGCTGCAGGTCGGGTCAGGTGTGCTGCAGCTCGGGTCAGGTGTGCATCAGGTCGGGTCAGGTGTGCTGCAGGTCGGGTCAGGTGTGCTGCAGCTCGGGTCAGGTGTGCTGCAGGTCGGGTCAGGTGTGCTGCAGGTCGGGTCAGGTGTGCTGCAGGTCGGGTCAGGTGTGCTGCAGGTCGGGTCAGGTGTGCTGCAAAGGTCAGGTGTTCTGAAGGTCGGGTCAGCACACGAACTCAACTAAATGAGATACGCTCGCATGCACGTCATATGTAACCATCACAGACAGCTATGGTAACTTCTGCTTCAGAATAGAAGTGGAAAGCGCAACGCATTTTTAATTAAAAATTTTAAGTGATTGCGAATTTTGAAAGTTCAGTGCGCTGCAGCTGTGTTGCGCAGTTTCAGTTCCGGAGCTGCTAGTAGTGACTTGCCGATTGCCTGGACGGTACACCTGCCAATTACTTTTTCCCAGTAAGACACGCAGTTGCGACTCTGCGAAACGTTTAGCCGATAATCTGGAAAAATTCGATCAACAATCGAAGGTGTGAGCCTGCCATTTGCATCTCTATGTATGTTGCGCCACTTCCTCGCCGCGCACGGCTCTCCGATGGAAATCACGTACAGACAAGACGTTGCTGTTGCAGCGTTGCCATAACCGTGCTGTACCATTTCCCAGCGGAGTTGCACCATTACACTCCAGCTATGTTGCATCATTTCCCCAGTATGCTGCACCATTGCTCCATCTATATTACACCTTTGTCCCAGAGCCTTATCATTTTGCCACATTGTACCGCGCGCTTCCAAAGCCGTGTTAGCACGGTGTTGCACCGCTGCCACAACCGTGTTGCACCGCTTCCATTGCCGTGTTGCACCGCTGCCACAACCGTGTTGCACCAATGCCTCAGTCGTGTTGCACTACCCCACCATACACAGCAACACACTACGCACGCCGATGCTCCTGCAAGTCCCAGCGCCTCTCCACGCTCTCTCTCCTCTACCGCCGGCCTCTCCTATGCCCCTCTTCGCTAACTTTGCGCGTGTTCCTGCGAAACTTTTGCTCCTCTGATGGAATTAACTCGGCATGGTCGATAGCATTGCGTCGTGCCTGCCTTCGTACCAGGGCGCACCAACTTCCTCTGTGCTGCTAGAGCTTCCACCCTCTGCTCTAATAACACTCTCCTTGATTTTTTTTTCTACGTATATAGAAGCTTCTACCTGCAATAATCCTCTAGATGTGTATTTTTTCTTGCAGTGCCAGCCAAACCTTCTATGCTGCAGAAACGTTTCCAGTTTTATATTTTCCTACAGCTAGCCATAGTCTCCACCCTGCTGTAACGTTCTCGGTTTCTTTTTTTTTTTTTGTAGAACCAACGGTCTTAGGGATTTAATCTCTGCTCACTAACTTACTTTTGGATGCTGGAGTCTCCCACAGGTATTACAAACACAATCCTAAACATCGCGATACGCTGATTGTATCAGGAACGACAGCGATGCCTGTATCTATTGTTGATTATCCAATAAAATAAATGTAGTATCTGTCTTCTAAATTCACTTTCTCTAACTTCGGTTTATTTTTGCAGTCGAAATGAGTGCAGCGTGCATTCGATTACGGGCGGGTTAGCTGCCAAATTGTGCAACTGAGCTGCTGTGGTTACTTTCGACAGCGTCGCTCGCCACTAGGTCGGTGGTACTTCTCGCAGTAAGCTCTGTGGTATAGTCCTCGTCGCTTGGTCTCTGATACTCTCTACAGCTAAACCTCTGGTAGTCCCTACCACTAGATCTGTGGCACTCCCGCCACTAGGTCTCTGGTACTCCCGCCACTAGGCCTCTGGTACTCTCGCCACTAGGTCTCTGGTACTCCCGGCACTAGGTCTCTGGTACTCCCGCCACTAGGTCTCTGGTACTCCCGCCACTAGGTCTCTGGTACTCCCGCCACTAGGTCTCTGGTACTCCCGCCACTAGGTCTCTGGTACTCCCACCACTAAGTCCTTGGAAGTCCCATCACTAGGTCTCTGGTAATCACACCATTAGGCCTTTGGTATCCCCACCACTAGGTCTCAAGGGCTCCCATTACTGTAGGTCTTTGATATTCCTTCCCCTAGGTCTCTGGAGCTCACGCCACTAAGTCTGTGGAACTCCCATCACTAGAACTCTGGTACTCCCATTGCTAGGTGTCTAGTGCCCCACAAATAAGTTTCTGGTACTCCCACCACTAGCTCTCTCGTACTCCCATCACGAGATCTCTGGAACTCCCCTCACTTGGTCTCGGGTACTCCATCACTAGTGGTACTCCCACCACTAATTCTCTGGTACTTTCACCTCTAAGTCTGTGGTGCTCCCACAACTAGCTCTCTAGTGTGCCAACCACTAGGTCTCTGGTACTCCCACCACTAGCTCTCTAGTACTCCCATCACTAAATCTCTGGTACTTTCACCTCTAAGTCTGTAGTACTCCCACAACTAGCTCTCTAGTGTGCCAACCACTAGGTCTCTGGTACTCCCACCACTAGCTCTCTGGTACTCCCACCACTAAATCTTTGGTACTCCGACCACTAGGTTTCTGGTACTCCCACCACTAAATTTCTGATACTCATACTTATAGGCCTGTGGTACTCCCAGCACTAGGCCTCTGATACTCCCTCCGCTAGGTCCGTGGTGCTCCCACCACTAGCTCTCTAGTACTCCCACCACTAAATCTATGGTACTCCTAGTTTTAGGTCCGCAGTACTCCCAGCACTAGGTCTCTCCCTCAGCATAAGAGAAGCTACAGCGAGCTCAGCCCCAGACCCAGCGAGCAGCTGGAGACCACCCACTCTATACAGCAGTAATGTCTCCAAACTTAAGCACTTTATTATTGTAGAGCACATATTAGGGCCGGCGCGTGGCGAGGGGTAGAGGGGTTCGACAGTCATGGATTAGCCGGAAACCCACGACGCCGAGGGTAGGTTGGAAGACTTCGTTTCAGTAATACGTTAGTAAAACGTTTATTGTCCACTTCATTGTTTATTTATATGTATCTATCGTGCCAAGCTCTGGTGAAAACAGGCAAACGAAAATAGGCCAGGCTGAAGAAACTGGCGCAAGTAACAAGTCTACAAGTGAATGTGTATGCGTAGCACCTAATATTATGTTAAAGTTACTGGACTCATGACATTAGCTGTTATGCTGTGCTAAAAATTAAGCGACTGTAGGCAGCACTGCGCCAGTCATTAATTATGTTATTCGTACGAGAGGGCAGGTCTTTCCCAGTGCTTCGCTATTCCTAAGAGAAAAGCTTGGCTGTGTCAGTGCTACACGATAACTACGACAAACGTGTCGCTATATAAATTAAGGTATTTTTTTTTTGTCACATATTTGTATCGGCTTTTATTGGTATCAGTTGATAGTGGTTCGCGTTAGCATTTGTTTATATTAGTAATAGCTAACATTATTTTACATTAGTATTAATCAATGTTAGTGTGGGTTCGATTTTATTAAATATTAGTACTTGTTTTGCTTTATTTTGCACTGTAGGCCTATTTCTCTCAGTTATCATTGGATTTGTTTAGCTCAGCATGTACTGCTGTTATTTAATATTAGTTTGGATGGATTAGTTTGCAGAGCTGGGCGCCTGCAGCCACTTATAGTTGAGCCACATGAGGTAGCAAATGGGTAAAAATGGGTACATGTGTCCGTGAGTGGCAGTAAATGACTAAAATTATTGCAGGTGTCCACAAGTGGCAGTAAATGGCTAAATTGCTACACATGTCCACAAGTATCAGTAAATGGCTAAATTGCTACACATGTCCACATGGGGCAGTAAATGGCTAAATTGCTACACATGTCCACATGGGGCAGTAAATGGCTAAATTGCTACAGATGTCCACAAGTGGCAGTAAATGGTTAAATTGCTACAATGTCCACAAGTGGCAGCAATTGGCTAAATTGCTACAGATGTCCACAAGTGGCTGTAAAAGGCTAAATTACTACAGATTTCCACAAGTGCCAGTAAATGACTAAATTGCTACAGTTTTCCACAAGGGGCAGTAAATGGCTAAATTGCTACAAATGTCCACAAGTGGCAGTAAATCTTGTAATTGCTACGCATGTCCACAAGTGGCAGTAAATGGCTAAATTGCTATAGATGTCCACAGGGGGCAGTAAATGACTGAAATTACTGCAGGTGTCCCCATGTAGCTGTAAATGTCTAAACTGCGACACAAGTCTAGCAGTAACAGTTAATGTCTAAATTGCAGCAGTTGTCCACAAGTGGCAGTAAATGACTGAATTGCTACACATGTCCACATGTGGCAGTAAATGGCTAAATTGCTACAGATGTCCACAAGTGGCAGTAAATGGCTAAATTGCTACACATGTCCACAAGTGGCAGCAAATGGCTAAATTGCTACAGATGTCCAAAAGGGGCAGTAAATGGCTAAATTGCTACAGATGTCCACAAGTGGCAGTAAATGGCTAAATTGCTACTGATGTCCACAAGTGGCAGTAAATCTTGTAATTGCTACGCATGTCCAAAAGTGGCAGTAAATGGCAAAATTACTACAG
>LQNS02277717.1:25518317-25537476 GCA_001587735.2 Parhyale hawaiensis | reverse complement strand
ACAAGTGGCAGTAAATAGCTAAATTGCTACAGATGTCCACAAGTGGCAGTAAATAGCTAAATTACTACAGATGTCCACATGTGGCAGTAAATAGCGGAATTGCTATTGCTACAGATGTCCACAAGTGGCAGTAAATTGCTCCAGGTGTTGACAAACGGCGAAATACCACCAGGGCGGGCAGGCTATCAGTTGTGTTAGTTTTATTTGAATTAGCATTAGTTTATGAAACTTTTCAATTGATTTCTCTCTCACCTTTTATTATTTTGTATTAGTTGTAGTAGAGCAAGTTTGCAATATTTGCTCTATTACACTAGTAATGACGTCACTGTATGAAGTCCACTGTCTCAGTTGCACTAGTAATGACGTCACTACCACAAGTCCACTGTCTCAGTTGCACCAGTAATGACGACACTACTTTAAGTCCACTATGCCACTCTCACAGCGCCCGCCTGTCTCCCATCTTCGTAGGCATACACCCAGACGCGGCTGCTCGCTACGTCCCTCCCAACTTACTTCAACAAGAGAAGTCTCTCTTACAACTTGTGATGATAAACTTCTCATTGCCAACTTTTTTTTGCCCCAATGTTGAAATTTACGAGAGAGAACTTTTGTTTGAGAACTTATTTATGAAGTTTCTTGCGTAGTTCAGGAAACAGAGTACGTTTGTTTGATTTCGGCGCTGCTTTATTGAATATCATGAGGGAAGTACTTCACTTCAGGGAATTATTTCGATGTTTCCTCCGAAACTTCCAAAAGGGAATTTCCCTTGCGTTGCGGTGCTGGTCTGCTCTTTAACCTCTGGGGGACGAATTCGTCACGCCAAGGATTTTTTCGTAAACTTCTTTGTTGAAACCACAACGCCTAAAAAATACTGTTGAATTCTAGGCGGTAGTAGTAGTTCGTTCGTATTTTTTTTTTTATAGTGAACGAACAACTGAAGTCTGTAAATTGAATATTACTATCGTAATATTCAGTAGTTCGTTCACGAATTTTTCTTGTTTAGCATACAAGCGCAGATTAGGGGTAAAATAGTAGATTTTAGGAGGCCGTATTTCATACAGTAGTTGCTTTTTTACAAAGAAGCCGATCGGAATAACGAAAATGTTACCGGCTATTCGACTGTAGCCATTCGCTGAGGACTTTCTTTATAGTTTACGATCTATAACGTATCGATAACGCTCTCGATTTTTATACTCTAAATTAGTTGTTACGTGGGCATTTGTTTAAAGAGAAAACATATTCTAAAGTTTGAAGATTACTGCCACGATTGCAAACATCGTCATTCTGATCGCACGCTCGACTTATAGAGTGGAGTACGTACGTACAGCTCGCTTGTCTTTCAGCCTCTGGCCTTTGGCCACCAACTTCAATTCTTATCAGATTGCATCGTATAATTACCTAAAATTTTTCAATTGGGTAAATATCGTCGAAACGACGTGGGAGCTGAACGTTCGCTCGTAAGTTGTGCCTGCGACGGTATAGTGTGGTCTGGGCGTTAAACTGTGAACTACCCAACGCACTACCACCGCACCGTTGCAGTCAATCACAAACTAGAGCACGCTGAGAGCGCGTACCTCCTCCAAGCAAGGCAATGTTAACGAAACGTTCAAATTGATCCTGAAATTAGGATTTCTTTTTTATCATAACTGAAATTGGTCATTTGTACGTCTTGATCGTCATCTTCTGTAACTTTCTTGAAGATCTGTCAGTAACTTTTTGAGGTATGCTTCGATAATCCTTTTGACAAACATTTGTCGTACACACAAATGGACGAACCGATCATCATAAAACTTTGGTCATTGGGGCCTTTCAACATTCCTAACAATTCCTACAAACTTCATGAAGAACTATTGATAACTTTCTGAGTTACACTAGTGCTAATTTTTTTAACAAATTGTAGTCAACCACACAAACGAACAAACCGGTCATCACCGAAATTTGGTCATTGGTATCTTTTAATATATTTAACAATTAATCCAAATTTCATGAATATCCTTTCATAACTTTTTGGGTTATGTTACTGACAAGCATGGCAACAAACAAATGGACCAACATATTAACAAAAAAAATTTTCGTTTGCTTTTAGTAATAACCCCAACAATTCCTGCAAATATCATAAAGAACGGTCTATAACTTTTTGAGTTATGCTACAGAAAAAAAGAAACAGACAGACAAACAAACAGCTGAACGGATCTTCATCAAACCTTACTCATCTGTTCTTCCTAAAAGCCACGGTAGCAGCATGTTTACGTTCACAGCTCTAACACCTTGTATCGCTCGCAGGTTCGAGGCCAGCCCAGGCACGCGAGCTCTTTGCTGATCTAGGAGTGCTTACTCGGCAGCTGTGTGCATGCACTGCGCTAGGATGGAGCTTGCCTTCCTGAGAGATGAAGTGGTGAGGAGGGTCGCGGGTCATTTGTTCCTTCCGTCAAATTGGCGCCATAGTTCTCGGTGACCCGTGGTCGACTGGAACTACACTTACTCCTCTGGGGCCAGTGGGCCTATACCCGCAGCGCAAACCAGTGCATGTGGGTTTCCCAGGTGTGTGGTCTAAGTTGACTTTATCTTGACCTTTACATACTTAGCATTCCCTGCAAATTTTCTAAAGATCCGTCCTTAACTTTCTGAGTTACATTGATGACGAAGAGACAAGTATACAAATTCGACAAAAACAAAACCTCCTGGGTGGAATTAATAACGTCACAGAGAACTTGTCGAGCAAATTATGTTTTAAATGTATACCGTGCCATGCACGGCACCTAACAAATAGTGTTATTACTACGGGAGTGTTAGGATTAAATCATGTATTGAAGGTCTAAGGCTTGGCATTAAATCCTATTGTCCTATAGCACTGGACAACTCTTCAAAGCCCGTATTGACCAACATTTAGGTGTATCCAGTAGTACCGGTTTACCACTTGCGAAACCCTCACATTTAGTCCCCCGCCTACATGCTGAGCAAAACAACCATCCCATCAGCAGGAATGATTTTTCCATCATAGGCTCTTCCAATCCCATCGAGCTCACAACTTTAGAGTCCCTCCACATTCATAGAACCAAACCTAGCCTCAATATTATGACCTCGACTGTACCGCTCCATACTGTCCAAATTTAGCCTGAAATCTGCCGGCTGTACAGGAGCTGACACCCGGCAGCACTATCGTCTCTCACAACGATTTTGTGTTCACGTAAGCTCTCCAGCGCGCGCCACCACTAAAATAAACACTACCTAGGCAAACCTAACCTAGCAAAACCTACCCTACCCTTACCTAACCTTCTAACCTAACCTTACCTAACCCAATCGAACCTAACCCAATCTAACCTTTCTAACTTTACCTAACGTTACCTTACCTTACCTAACCCAACCTAACCTAACCTAACCCAACTTAATCAGCGATACAGTGAGCATCGCGGCGCACCAACTTGAACGCCGCCCACGCACACATCTCCGTCGTGAGAGACGATAGCGCCACCCGGTCCCTACCGCGGAGCTCTGTTCATTCACATTTTAGACCTCTCCCCGACAGCATCCATGCTCCCCTAATCGATTTGCAAATATAGGAAATTTTTAGTGATAGGTTGTTAGTTTATAGGTTTTTTCTAAAGATTATTTGTATCCCGATTTGTTGACTTTTAATTTTGTCGACTTCTATTTAATATTAGACTTTTTGCATTAGTGTAGTTTTTTTATTCCGAGAAACATCATACATTATTCCTATAGTTCTTATTCCTGTAACAGTAATTCCTATATTCCTTACTCCAATGTTCATTATTCTAAAAATCCTATATTTATAATTCCTTTTTCATAATTCTTATATTCTTAATTCCTCTCTTCCTGACTTCTTTTTTTTTATATTTCTCATTCTTACGTGCCACATTTCAATATTGGAAAATTTGTTATTCCTATGTTCTTTATTCCAATATTCATTGTTTCAGTGTTCAATATTCCTACAATCATTATTCCTACATTCTTTACTCGCATATTCCCTGCATTCATACAAAAACTGACCAAATGTGAACAGCGAAAATTACCGTACGAGGTGAAGGCAGATTCCTGAACCTCCAGGGTTCCTACTTTAAGCACTTACAAAAAACTGGGGACTAAATTAACTACAAACAATAAAGATTTCCGGTATTATTCTATTCTCTGCATCCATGAACATACGCAAGTTGCCATTATTGCAAGAAAGACGATAATAAATGAGCAATTATACCATTGTCGGAAGGCTCAATACTTGTCGTTCAGCCCCTACAGTTACCCTGACAGATGCCTGGGCGCCCCACACGCTAAAACAGCGAATCGGGTTCTGCAGGGGCAGCCAAAAATTCTGGCAGAGTGCCAAAATATCTTGGGGGTAGTATTTTGGAATAACTAGGAGTTGCCTCGTGTTATTGTACATCTGATAGAGGTGGCTGCTACTGCTTTTAGTGGACGACGTAAAATGGACGGTGAAAACGGCTGTACGTAATGTCAGTAAAACTTAGGGAATTTATTAAAGATAGAAACTGAACAGTTAGTTTTATTTGTCGCTCACCAGAAACAGACTAGGTTAACGCTGAAGTAATGGGAAAGTAGAATTTTAGCGCTCACAAATGTATTCAGTTGCATTATGTCCATGCAGATAATATTAAAGGTATTAATATTTAAAATAAAACACTGCGATAATGTAGGGTACTAAAATACAGAATAAGGTATAAAGCTGTATATGTAATGAAATATTTCTTATAAATAAAATATATGCTCACTTATTTCGACACCCTGTGTGTCAAAACCCACACTGTTGCCAAGGTTAAACAAAATAACGGGTCGTCGATTAGGTCAGCCCCACTGAGATAATTAGGTCACTAGCTTTTACTAGTACAGAACTTCAGTCGTAAGCGTTGATTTCGCTGCTGTGGATCGAGTATCATGCATTAATCACAAACTGACGCACGACCTTGAACCAATTGCTGCGCAGAAGGTTTGAGCCTCAACTTCAGTCTTTAGGATGAGGGTCAGGTAGGCTCAAGGACAATCGGTTTGAGAATAATGACTGAAATTCTATTCAGAGTATCGAATCCAACTCTCATGATTGAAGTCCCGGACAAGTTAAAGCTAATAAATTAGCTCATGCAGATGGAACTGTCCTAGTCGATTACGCTTTTTAGTGTGAGTAAAGTACGGCTTCATAACTTACAGACACCAGTTATCCCTGCAACGATTCTAAAACTTACCCTAGCATCAGATCCAACATTCATCACTCGCTGCACGGGATCGACCGATAGACAAGCTGTACCTACAGCACAGCACGACCTCTCACCGCAAGTGTAGAAGGGGCATCGACATCCGAACGGATTCACAGTCAGGCACTCGTGGACACAAACACAGTAGAGGCACATACTGTTAGTTATACAGCTGCCTTTCGCTGCCCTACTGTGGGCTGCGGTAACATACGATGACGTAACCAAAACAAATATCGAGACCAATATGGCCCAGTATTGATCCAGTTTTGGTCCAGCAATGGCTGTGTGTTGGCCCTTTGCTGGGCCTGTGTTGTACCAGTGCTGGCCCTGCGCTTACCTTGAATTAGCTTTGTGTTGGCTCTTCGCTGGCCCAGTGTTAGCCCTGTATTGGTTGCCTCCATGAGGGTGGAACTTGAACATAACCTTGTTTAACCGCATTGAGGAAATATGTTGAGACGTTTCGGTCCAGTAGGCAAGTGCTGCAGGCCCAGTCTACGTTACCACCTAAATGGGGCCGCGCCTCAGTCGGACCAAGGTCCTGAAGGAACCAAATAGGAGAGGGTTTGAGTGAAGTGCAGTGGATTACGCTGTACCACTCCTTGCCGCATTTGAAAGAATTTTAGTAGCACCTCGGTGCCGGCGGTCAATGCAGACAGTTACCGCACTTTGTAGTTTTTTGGTGTTCGTGACTAATTTACTTGCGCGGTTGAGTCCTGGTCCTCGATTCGTCCAACCATGAGCTTCGAATTCGCAGCTTTGAAGGCAGTTTTCAGCGATAAATGCGCAGATGTGTTACACGTACGGCACTCGAAAATTCAGTTCTGCTCCAAAGGCCTGAAATTTCGATCGTCTCCAATGTAAATTGGTTTGCGAGTAACCCTTGAAACTATGCTCGATCCACAGATGCCATCGAATTCTCGGGATTGATTTTCCTAGCATCTTAAACATATGAACTCCTCCTCCAAGAGTCGCAAATTCGTAACGGTCAAAGCTTCAGAGGCCCCCCTCCTCCACTGTCTTTCATGTACAAACTAACTTAACGTCTCCGAGCTCCGCGGTCCCGCAGCAATTAGATTAGATTAGATAGGAGGCAGTAGACGAACCAATAGGCCCATTCCCAAAGAGATACCGGAACATACGCCCTGGCACTCTATGAGCTATTGCCATTATGATAGTAGGATATAGGGGGCAGGAGAAAAGAGAGAGAGAAAAGAAAGGGGGGGGGTGAAGAGTCCATGCCCATGAGACTATCTTGAATGCTCGCAAGCACGATCAAGAGCCGCTGACATGCGGAGCTTAGAGACATCAAACTGTGTAGTTGGAGTGGGAGACAGAAGGAGACGGATTAAGGTGGCCTCGGAAGCTTTGGCCGTTAAGAGTTTGCGACTCCTGGAGGAGGAGTTATTAGTTGCAGAGGATGTCTCTCCCAATATAAGTCAAGACGATTTTTAAACGCGTTTACTGACTCCGCACTAACCACATCGGAAGGAAGTCTATTTCAAATTCTGACTATGAAATACGGAAAGAACTGCTGACTTAAGGTCGTTCTTCGAGCTTTATGCTTGAGTTTTTGACAATTAATCGTGCTTGCACTGTCAACTCCTTGTCTGGGTTTGTTTTCTCCTTTTTTTTTTTTTGTTTGCTCTTCAATGTCTGCTCGATTTTCAAATAATGGCAATAGCTCACAGAGGGCCGGAGCGTGAGTCCCGGCTGATCTCTGGGAATGGGCCTGTTGGTCCATCTACTGCCAGCTATCTTATCTAATCAAATCGGATTACGATTAACTCGTCGTACGCCTTCCAATTTGTAAAATCGCACATTCTGGACTGAAGTTCCGGACAGGATAAAGCTGATCGGCTTAGATTGACATCATGTCTTGATTAAAGTGTTTTGATGAGACGACGTAGTTTTTACTTCCATACTGAGAGAGACCCTTCATATTCTTTTTGTTAACCCTTCTTTCATCCCGACACATACGTATAACACTTCATATAGTGTTGTGGAGACTGTGCTATACTGTGGACTGTGAGATTCCTCGATGACGTCTGTTTAGCTTCTAGGTTCAAGTGACGATGTGACTCAGTATTAGGTCATTCGACTACCGAAACCATTATACTGCAATGTAAGAGTGAGAAGAAAGTTATTCACACGCGTCCTATATTTCAGCTTCCAACTAAATATATGGCAGTGAAAAAAGTGAAATTTACGCTGAATCGCTTTGGAGGATGTTTGACCACTAAGAGTTGAATCAACATGTCCGGTATAGTTAATGAAATCTGATTACTGAAAATAATAGCTTGGATTTTCTAGGTTTACTTGCCACGCACGTTTAAGGCGGGTTCGGCCAACAACTTTCTGCTCCTCTTACGCACTATACTCAGCGATCCAGTGCGTTGCTGTGTCCATTTTCATAGACAGAAAAGCACTCGGCTCTATGAGCTCCACTCCAATGGCACATCCTAGAGTTCCCCAGGGACACTCGCTGAGATGCTGACGACTTGAAGGTTAACATATCACTAAAAATTATTTGGTAGGCGCTGTTGTGTTGACAGACACAAAAAACTTTGAACCGCTAAATATTACATACTTATGGGGACCAAAAAACTGTCGTGTGAGCCTGTCTTTACAGTCCACCCTGACGTACACGGGTGAGTTTTGAAATGAGATTCGTAAGATATAAGGCGACAGGCGAGGGTCGCCTGCGACCATGTCTACGGGTCTGCCAGCTTTATTTCCGTATGCACTTCTAATAAGAACTTTCTGCTGCTGCCTACACAAGGAAGCCCTCTAGTGCTGGTGCCTCGAAGAATATAAAATTCTGGCAGGAACACTCGTCAACGATCGCACGCCTTGGCGCATGCTCTTGGACTATATTTGTTGACACGTTCTTTTTCGGGGAAACAGGTTTCCGTTTTGAATAAACATGAGAATATTCGAATTGATTCGAGTGCAGTCAGGAAACAGGGCAAGGGGTGGGTATGTTAATTGGGGGGTTAGATGGGGCAGCCTGAGCCTGAGGGGCCCAACATGGGGAACTAAAATGGAGCGAGCGTATATACATTCAATAAAAGGGAGGAGGATGCAACAAGGGAGCTGCCTAGGGAGGAGTTGGACTTGCGCAAAGCATATCGCCTCTCCCTGGTCCAATTCTGCCCAGGGCAGCAAGGGTTACTCGTCGATGTTGCCTCCACCAATGGCAGCGCGCGGCACCTGCTGTCGGAGACTCGAGGACCTCACACCACCAACACCAACATCTGCTCTCAATTATTGCCCAACACATCAAGGCCTCCTAGATCGAAAAAAACATCAATTGCACAAAGTCAACCCAATTAAATATCGAGTTTGTGACGTACGAAGGGTTACTAGAAGTTAATACGACAATAAATGTTGGCTGCACGACCGTTGCAAGAACCTGGAAAGCGTTTGCGCGCTTCCGGACCGCAAGGCGAAGCTGATCGATACCCCAGAGCGTGGTGGCGGAGGCGCGGCGTGGCACCAACGCTCACCACCAAACTCTCTTCGGCCTTTATACTCCGACGATTTCCTAGCGAGCTCTCCTGCCTCGCTCGGTCTTTGCTGCTAGAATTTCTCATTGCTTTTGGTAAGGCATCTAAATTGGTTGTGACTTTGGAGCATTCGCCTCACTGGAGAGACTTGCAAATAGCACTTAATCATTCCTCGGTACAACCAAGAAATTTTAGTCGCGTGCGCTTGCTGTCAACAAATGTAAACTGCGTGCAAAGACGGAACGCGTCTAACCCGATGAACGACGAGCAGCCGCTGTAAAGAAAAATCAAGCCGTAACGAACGGAAAAGGACGGCGATAAGTCAACGAGAATATCCAATCCTCAAGGGTAGTAGACATAAAATAGAGAAGATGATGGCTGATATTACTACAAGGGCAGTGGGCGTCGCAATATATCAGCCTAGGCCTTCCTCCACCTCCCTCACCCCTGTACCCGATCTTCCCACCACCCCAACCCAACCTCCTCCTTCGGGCCGACCTCCACCCAACTCCTGCTTGATGTTGTTTCTTCATAACACATCAAGCCACGAGTAAACTTTACTACTCTCCTCTAAAACTTTTCATCAAAACAGAGCATGCGAGTCGACATTCTTGAGGAATATTTTCCTTGCAAAATGTCATCGTATGCCAGGGATACACTTGCTCCCGAGCGAGACAAAAATATAAGTTCCATAAAGCAGGTTTTACGTCGGCGACCTCGCTCGTGAGACGGCTGTCTTCAAAATTATTAAAACTTACTAACTACCGAACCGATAACAGCTGCGTTTTTTTCACTTGCAGTTGAGCTGTTTTCAGTAGCAGAACAATTTCATGCCTGACATTTAGTTCTACGAATATTTGATTTATCTTATAAAGACAAAATGTTGAGTCAGACGTGATGGACTGACAGAGAGAAAGAACTCTCCTACTGTGAAATAACTTACTTGTGGCAATAATAGAGGTGAAGGATGCAAAATATGTCAATATAGCTTTTGTTCAAGAAGAAAACTGCAACAATACAAATACAAAAACCCTTCTATATAATAGAAATAATTGCTATAAACTGTAAACTAAATAATGGATATGCAATGGTTCTCACGAGTTTTAGCTTGATACACTGAATAGACGGCTTCCAAAGCTACACGGCAGCCCAGACAGAAGAAAATGTGTTCAGTGTTCTTCGCAAATACATTACGCTTGAGATGCTGAAAGCCCATTTTTTGATCAGAGGGTAGAGATAGTATGTCCTGGGTATATTAACGGCTTAAATTATCTCCAATGAAAGTGGTAGAATCCGACCCGTCTTTATTAAAACCGAGCATAAAACTGCCCCGTGTTGACCACATAATGAATTGAGTAAGATTTAATTTAGAATCACTATTTCGTATCATTAACGCGCCGTACAATTGAAATGTACAATCTTAACGTGGACTTGAAGGATAATTTGGAATCGCTGTTTTTCATTATTTAGCGAGAAGTAGATTAATTTGAAGTATTCAAACTTAAGGTAGTTTAAACGTATAACTTATAATCACTGGTGACAGTTCTTCATTGCTGACATACTTGCAGTTCAATATGAACTATCCATACTTCAGTTAGAGAAAGTATAATTTAGCATCGCCGTTCTTTAATATTAACATAGTTGCAGTTTGATTTGAGGTACCTATACTTACATTACACCACAGGCATGATTTTGTAATCACTGTTATTTAATATTAACATGGCAGCATTTTAATTTAAGGTACCCCTACTTAATTAAGTTGGAGTAAAATGACTGAACTATTGAAATAAAGTAAATTTAAACAGCATTAGAGGTTATGAAGCTTTACGGTAGGCAGGTCAAGGGAAATTTGGATGAAATAGGTTGGATAAAGTGAAAAAGTAATTTAGGTCATGTTAATTTCAATCAAAGTAACTTTGGTTACGTTAAAAGATGTCTGGGCAAATTATTGTTCAAAGTGAGATCTTAGGCTTACCTTAAGGAACGCACGCTTAATCGGGTTACGGTAAGTGAGTCGGGTAAATTAGGTGGAGTTAAGCGAAGTCAGAGTATACTAAGCCGTATTAAAGGAATTCAGAGCAACTTCGGTTACGTTATAGGAAAGCAGGGTAAATTAAACTGTATTTACTGAATCAGAATAAATTGCATTACTTTTATCGAAGACAGGATATATTAGGATTTATTATAAGCAAATGCAATGCTGAGAACCTATGAGTAAATTATCGGGTTATGTATAGTCAGTAAATTAGGTGGTATCTTAAACAAAGTCAGACGATATTAGGTTGGGTGAAGCAGTCAGTAAATGTGGTCACATTAAATGTAAAATTACAGCAAATTATGTCAGGTTAAGTAAAGTAAAAAAAATTGGGTCCATTTTACAGAAAGTCAAGTAAATAAGCCTAGGCGAATCAAACAAAGCCAAGTAAATATGATTCGGTGAATCAAACAAAGATAATTACATTAGTCGAATCAAATGAAACCAAGTGAATTAAATAAGGTCAAGTAATGTCCGTAAATTAAATTGTATTTTAAACAATGTCAAGTCTGCCATAAGTGTTGATAGGTGACACAAGACTCGGTAGAGAGGCGAAGGCACCATAATTCTGTGGGTAGCGGCAGATGTACGGCTGTCAGCGCAGGCAGCCGCCGCCATATCCCGCGGCTGCGACACCTCCCCTTTAAGTTGCCTTATCGCATTCACTTCAGGTTCGCATATATGGGATCTTATCAGGTAACCAGAAATTTCATAGTGTCGACATATGTAGTATATAGTCTAGCTGAAATTCAGGCATAATGTGTGTGCCTATAACTTAGGTTATGCATCTATTTTAGTAGAATTAAGCCTATCCTAACCTAGCCCCACCTATTTTTAACTCACTTAACCCGTTCTTGCCTATCCTAATCTAACCTAAAGTAGGCCGCGTCGTATACAAGAACAATTTAGTGCAGTTTTTTTTTTTTTTTTTATTGAAATTGAAGTATCCAAGAACTTGCTGGGTTACCTGACAATATTCTTTAATAACACGTTAATGGAACTAACCAGGGAATATCGGCCCAGAAGATGGCCAGCGTGTGGAGGCCATTACTTCCCAACTGCAACGATTTTGAAAAAAGGTTATTTCGTTGAGGGGTTGAGCAATGTGTCTTCATAACAATGGTAATAACAATCTTAATGATAGTGATGATAATAGTGTATGTAGCACTGATATATTGCTTTTTTATTGCGATTGTTTCCGCTCTTCTCAGCAATTCAGCAACTAACATTAAAAAATGAAATGCATCGATAGGAATGTTAAATACGACGAAGCAGTCAACTTCTTGCATCTATTACAATAACTACAACTAAATATTACAAACCATTTAAGGAACTAACTTTTTTCAAGAACCGCATAGCGAACTGGGTTATACACAGTTTTCATCCTTCGGGTAGTTTAAAATAGGGTGCATTTATGCACCATGCGTATTAAAGGCATCTCATCAAGCAAAATAGGTCAGCAATTGGCACAGCAAAACTGAACTATAAACTTAATAGGCTTGACTTACTCGGAATTACAGACAGGTGCTTTGTTTTCACCCCGTTTGATTAATTAACCCTTTCTTTCGTAAATAAAAAAATTGGCCTCTCTCGTTGGAGTTATGCTATGTAAAGTGCAAAATAATTTATATGTAACAGCGTGAAAGAGAGATCAAGTTTCAGGCGTCCTCGTTATAGATCGAACTAGTTTTGTGCAGTCCTTGATTACGTTCAAAATTTTTTGTTCCAGGCATTTGATTTGCTTACTTTTGAATTCGTTTGATGCTGAATTTCTAAAAAGCATGGTATAAACTTGTCTAGTATTTCAGTAAAAGTCACACCTTTTTGCAAATAGTTTTCTTCAAATGCTTACCGACAGAAATAATTTTATAAAGTTGATCATACTTATTTATATGAATTAATGGCACGTTCAATGGGGGGGGCTGAATTTAAGCCTTTGAGGCTCGACTTGTTTCAAACATCAAACACCTTGGCTTTGCATCTTTGAACCCGCGTCGCAAGTTGGAGGCAACCTGATTACGTCGAGCCTGCTGAGTATTTCATTTTCAGGAGCAAGAGTGTGGTTCCTGAAGCCTTAAGGACAGTCGAGTAAGGGTCAATGCCTGAAACTCAATTTAGTAGGTCGGATCCAGGGCGCACAGGCGTCAAACTCGCCATGCGCTATGTGCGTTTGCGATGATTCTGTGTAGGTGCATCGATGTGCGTGCGGGCGGCGTTCAAGTTCGTGTGCTGTGCTGCTTGCTGTATCGCAGATTAGGTTAGGTTAGGTAAGGTTGGGCAAGGTTAGGTTAGGTAAGGTTATGTTATGTAAATTTAGGTAAATTTAAGTTAGGTTAGGAAAAGTTAGGTTAGGTTACGTTAGGTAAGATAAGGTTAGGTTAGGTAGTGCTTACTGTAGAGCTTCTCGTGGTTGTGACGCGGCAAGAAAGCTTACTTGAACGCACGCACAGTGATGAACGTACACAGAATGGCGAGTTTGACGCCAGTGCATCCAGCGCACCTGCCTGAAGTTTTAGACAAGTCAAGCCTTGAAGGCTTAATTACGGCGGCCAATCAAACGTGCCCATAATACAGTCAATGATGAACTGTACCTTTCATTCTCACAAAATATGTCGTATCTCACCTTTTTTAACTACTGTATTTTACTACAACTATTGAACATGGTGGTATTTCCTCCAACCTTCCGGTCTCCTTCTGTAATATGGCAAGACTAATTCGAGTATAACTCAAAAAGATTTTATTTCCATCCTGTCCTGTATTCAAATCATCATGACTAAAAACCAAGCTCAAGGTCTTTCAAAAACTCAATCCTCCATAAAGGGTGTCCCAAAAAAACTTAACCCAATTTCAAATAACTATAAATCAAAACTATTGCAGTTAGAAAAATTTGAAAGTTGCATGTTGTTTATCAACTGTTTCTTCATCTATGTTGAAAATTTCATAGAAAAAAATGTGAAAGCGTATTTTCACAGTATTGTTTTTAGTAAGAGGCACTGACAACATGCTTGCGTAAACTTATTTAAATACAAGATTGATTGTGCTAAAAAATATTTTTTTTAAACAACTTTTAACAGTTTATTAATAATGAGAAGCCAATAGAATTTTAAACTAGAGAAAAAACTGAAAATTGTGCTCTAATTTTTAGTTCCCGGGGTGTGCCCTCCATTTCTTTCAACGCACAGTAATTTGCATTCTCTTTCTCATTGCATTCATAACTCTTCTTAACAGAACATTATCTTCTCGATGCAGATTAACTTCCTGTTCAATTCTTTGTTCCAGGTCGTGCCCACCCTCTTGGTGGGGAATTATAAACTTTACTTTTTAAATGTCTCTATAGGAAAAAATCACAGGGAGTCAAATCGGGGGGTCTGGGTGGCCACACAACACCATAATTCAAAGAGGTAATGCGATCGCCATATAGTTTTTCCCTTACAGCAAGAGTTCTGTGAGCAGAAGAGCCGTCCTGGATCCACCAAGTTCTATTGATTTATTTTTTTGTGTTTCTTGGAGTCTTGGAACTATCCTATTATTTATTAAGTCAAGGTATCCCACTCCATTTAAATTGTTGTTGTAATAAAAAGGACCCTGGACACATCCTTTTCCACAAAGTCCCATCCACGAGGAAACTTTCTTTATAGAATTTTCAACATCGTAGCGAAAGTTAGGAGGACTGTTCTTGGTGCATATCTGCGAACATTATGGCTATTAACCTTACCATTTAAATGAACGCGGCCTCATTGCCAACCACAATGTCTTCAACGAATCGAACTTTTTTCGCAGAAGCCGTTGAGCAAAACTCAGCAGCCGAAGTAGATTGGTATTTATGAGTTTCTGTCTTGCTTGGAGCTTGTAAGGATGCCATTTCAATTCGAACTTTACAATTCTGTTGAATGTGCTTTTACTTATGTCCTATCCATCCTTTCTTGTAGAAATGTCTGGATTTTCTCTCACTGCTTCGTTAACAATTTGAACATTTTCTGGTGTTCGTTCAGTTCTCTTGCGCCCTGATCGACTTTTGTTTAGATTTAGGCTTGTTCTTTCAGTTTTGTACTTCCTGACATTTTTTCCAATGCTCACTTTGATGGAGAAGGTCGTGTAGGGAAACGCTCTTGAAATAATTCATGAACCTGTTGAAAACTTTTAGTCTCCATATACTTCACAACGATAAATGCCCTGTGCTTTTTTTGTAAGTTGCATCTTGAGGGTTGGCTCACAGAAGGATAAAACTATTGACCATAACAACATGACTCTGCTGTATTTATTCAAAAATAAAAAACGAAACCGGGGCGGGACATCCTGTATAGCGGAGCTTTCAGTCGTCTCAAGCGTAACCAGGTTGATTATGACCCCTGCAACACGGTTTCTTGGGACAAAAGCAACGCTCCTGTGTAAAGTTCCGCAACAAGGCAAATCAATCCTTTTAGACTCACCCCCGCCGTATCAATCAGTGAAGCCTTAAACTCAACACCAAAGGTAAGAACCGTAAACTCAAGAACTAACATTATAGTGCAACGTCCGTTGGAGCTCACTGAATTTACCACAGAAAAAGAAACTAAACATTACTTATTAGTCAGTCTCGGACGGCACTGAGAGGTTCATCGATATAGGCAAACTTGTGAACCAATTGCTGTGTTCTTAAATATAGAGATACTATTATCGAGGGAATTTCATGACCCAAATTGGATCGGTTGAGCGATGCTCAGGTCTACACTCTGGCGCCGGGTCACATCCCGCGACCTAAGGCTCAGAGCACTTTGCGAATGATGTGCACTGTTCCAAGCATTATTATTATTATTTCTGTTAGTAGTAGTTTATGTAGTACAATTTAACTCTAGTACAATACTTGAGCCTAGTCTACAATACATTCCTGCACAGTTAAAGTGAGGCTGGTAAACAAAATCTTATTATTGTTAGCTGCTGAAAACGAATTGTCTGAGCTTCGTATTTCCACTCGTCTGTGATAATGATGTCTATATTGTTTAATTGACTGTCTACGTTCAAATGGTTTCTATGTAAAAGATTGATAATGAGTGGGTAAAAGTGTTGAAATGCCTAATAAATACAGTCGGGATACTAGTCATTTGTAGGTTGTTAGAAGAACTCGCTACCAACAATCTCTCTCTCTCCTGTCATTATCTATATTTGAACACCATTACCTCAGTGGATTGCCACCTTTCGCTCCTCTTTTATTAAGCTAGGGTTGGAATAATATTCACTCCAACGACTCCCATTTCTTTCAACTTTGTTTTAATCTTCGACCTTCATCTCGATTTCCTACGAATTTCGTATGTTCCTTAAACTTTCCTCTACCTTCCGCCAGCTGATATTCTAGAACTTTCCTCTAGCCTTCACCGCCGATTTTATTGTATTTTTCCTTATCCTTCACCGGCGTTCTCCTAGTACCCTCCTCTTTCCTTCTAGTTTTATTTACATTTACCACCAACCCTCGAATACTTCACAACTTCACTATTCTCTCGCTATTCGCTGTTGCCGAATATCCTGCAGGATAGCAGAGCCCTGAGGTATCCCGACAACAACCCCTCCTGGCGGCTAAAAACTTGCAGCAGTGCAGAGGGGGCGCAAGTTGCGAAGTTATAATACAGAGAGGGAGGAACTCTGAAATACTGGCTAACTTTAGCTAGGGGTGACCAGGGGTGCGGGTGATACAGACAACTTAGGGAAAAGATGGGAGGGGGAAACTTAAGCTCTCCCCTGTGAAACGCGAAACTGTCGAATGCCGCGTCCGGGCGAGCTAAAAAATTGCAACCGCTTCTCAATTAGCTGTATGATTATTGTAAATTTCACCTCGATGATACTGCATCGGGATGAGCTAATAAAAAAGAACCTGCTCCTCTTCAATTTTTGAAATAATTATAGTAAATTGAATCTGCAGAATTCCGTTTCAGGTATGCTAAATTGCTGTTGTATGAGACGGGCAATTAATCCACTATATCAATACACAGTATACTAGTTACTGAATTATTTGGCCGGTCTGGCCGTCTCTCTGTAACGATTTCAAGGAATAGAAGGGAGAACATTCAGTTGCTCATTGCTAAGGAGATGAACTAAGTGAAACATTGAGACTCAGATTAACAGAATATAAGTTCCTTGAAAACACTGAAGACGCTGTATTTTCATAAGCACATTCCACTCAAGGAAAGCAGTTATTTTCCCGGTGCCTCTCCACATGTTGTACGCAGTTTTAGCAGCACCAAATGCATCAATTTTTTTGGCTTCTATATACTTTTTATCCATTCTCCTCAGACTTCTCTCTTATCTTATAAAGTGTCTTCACCAGCCATGATACTTCCCACGTAGACTCGAGACTTCACATTCAAATTTCCACTACTTTATTGGTCTCGATATACCACCACCAATCACGGCAGCTACGATGCCCTTCCTACTAAATTTCTGTCGCTTCCTGAATTTTTTCGCCTTGTTGTTTGGCCGCAACAAAGAGTAAAGCAAACGCTCATTAGGTGCCTTTTTTTTTGTGGCGGCGGCTGGGTACTTGAATTATAGGATACTAACTAGAAAAATAATAGTGAGCATACACACTATTACCTCAACTCTTCATGTGACAGTTTTTCATAGTAGAAATGCAAAATAGCGAATTTTTGTTTTTTATAATCTAAGATGGATATTTGAATGACATTATGCTATGCAACTAGTGGCGTGTTTAAATTAACAAAAAAGAAAGAAAATGAGTGTGCACACATACAGGCATTAAAAGACCTTCAAATAAACTCGCAGTTAACTTTTACATTCATACTCATTGTTGCGTATGAGTTTTCGATTAGCCTCACTGATCGTGATATATCAAATTTTAAAGCGTGTACTTGATACAATCCAGCAGCATATTCCAGAGGTCGGCCTCTCCGATTTTGCTGCGATGTTACGACGGCAAAATCGATGGAACGATGGCCATCGCCATCGTACTAACGATAGCGATGGCAATACCATCGCTCCATCGGCATCGGAACCAAAAATCGCCAATTTTCGTCGGCAATGATCTACGTTGAAATAACCATCGGCGATGGCCATCGTAAGGCGTCACAATCGGCGATGGCCATCGTGCCAGGCTCTGGCATATGCCTACCATGAGTCTTGGACCAAAAGCTTCTTGCCTTTAAAACGACTTTCACTGAGAATGTTTGAAGCTTCACCACATGAAATACAAAATACAGAAGATGTATTATTTTAAGAAGCGTGAGAAAACAAATATGGTGGCTCTCCTTCGCTGCTCCACAGTCCAAAAGCACTACCGAAACTACACTGAGAAAAGTGTTGTGACAAAAGGACTACCGAAACTACGCTGAGAACAGTGTTGTTAGCCAAGACTAGCATGAACTCCTTAGCATCGACGAAAAAATCTCTGCTTGGGGCGCTGATGGAATACACAATATCCATATTTCAATCTGCAACGAAGGCGCCGATGCTGGTGCTTCCGTCGATACACAATAAGACGTGGTTATGTAGGGACAACACTTTCCTCAGTGGATATCCTACAATTTTGTTGTTCCCGCAAAACACCTTCTGAGTCAAATTTTCATGCACTTCTGGAGACATGAAGTTGTTAATACCTTCCAGTAAGTGCGTTTCAGGTACCGTGCGTCAAACCTGGGTTTAGAGAGTAGACCAGCAGTGCTGCTGCTGCTTCCCTCGCTGCTGCTGTTGGTGGCGGTGCTGCTGCCTGCTGTGGACTCTTGGATCCTTCCCCCCCGGGGAGAGAAGCCCTTCACCGACCACCTGAGCCCTTCTGCCGGCCCGGCCTACAATTAAGGTGCTGGGTAGCAGGAGTCACCGGATGGCGGTTGCCAGAACCCATATTGCGACATCGCGACACCAGAGATGACCACTGGCTCTCCACCCTCCGCTTCAAGCGAGGGGAACCTTGAGAGTCTTCGGAAGAAGTCCAGGTGACGTTGCTCACGTCACCCCACGTGTGTGGAGTCACTCTGCTGGGTGTCTTCTGTGGTACCGCAGTCTGCGACCAAAGAGAGAACCAGCAGCGAATTATCTCCACAGTGCACGTAACCGCTGACCGCTGGTCTATCTGGTATTCTTCTTAAATGTGAATCCAGCAAATTTTTGAACTCTACAATTTTGATATCAGTGGCGTTTCGAATATGCCGAGGCATTTTGTTAAACAATCTTGCTCCTCGTACAGCGAAGCTATTAGAAAATTTTGCGGCCACAGCTTTTCCACCATCAAGTCTACAAGCTTTTCCACCATGAAGAAAAGGGTGTAGACCTTGTGTATCTAGACTTCCAAAAGGCTTTTGATAAAGTTCCCCATCACCGGCTAATGAAAAAATTGGAAGCCCATGGTATCCAGGGTGACTATTTACGATGGATCAAGGCATGGCTTACGGGTCGGCAGCAGCGAGTGAAGC
>LQNS02277717.1:25488204-25515117 GCA_001587735.2 Parhyale hawaiensis | reverse complement strand
CTGTAATGATTACACTGTACTTACTATCAAGTCTACTGCAATGTGTGTGAATTTTGTCGAGCAGCTCCGCAAATTTCTCAGAAGCACATTTTGGCGGTCGATAGCACACCACACAAACCCGTTTAATTTTTTCTATTTTTTTACAATTAGAATTTCACACATGCTATTCGAGAATTTCTGTAGAACGTGTGAGCCAAGCTGTTCTTTCACATACAACGCTACTCCGCCGCATTTACGGTTTTCGCGGTCACACTTGTGCAAAGTATAGTTTTCCATTTTGACCTCAGCATCACAGATACTCTCATTTAGGTGTGTTTTAGTAAATGCAAGGAAGAGTGAATTTGCTTCACCTGCAATATCTCTAAGTATTAGTTGTTTTCTGTAGTTTTTTGTATATAGGCCTTGAATATTGACCACATAAAATTTGTTCAATGTTTGGCTACTTTTAAGTTGTAGTGGGTCATTGCATTGTTTCGATGGTTGGTTTGGCAGTTTATTTAACCTCTTATCCGATTTAATTAAATCGGTCAGTACCACCCAAATGTTCATGGAAACCCCTGCGCTACGTTTCCTTGGTCACGTCTTATACAGTAAATATAATGCTGGTATTGCAAGAACTAATGTTACTAGGGTCGGTAGAAATTAGGAAAGTACCGTGGAGTTGTGTGGTCAACATGATATTGCGAACTAGAGGTTCAATGCTCTTTCATAAACCATTTAAAGACTGGTTGAAAGTTTGTGGTGCAAACACAGATGAAATCGAAGGCAACGCAAGACGCTAAATTTATTTAATTTTATTAATGCCACAAATAAAAACCTTTCGCGTCGGGCAGATGTACAAAGCACGTAGCTAATGGATGGTCTTCTTTAGAGGTACAGCTGCCGTCCGCCATTACTTCACCCTACTCTTTTTTGCAGTGCATTTATTCATCTGTAGTTTACGTCCTATTTGTAGTATGATGTAACCAAGAAGTGCCGGTTTTGTAAAGAATGTCAAACAGAAAATTGCAGAAATGTGTGGGTTACCTGATTTAATGCCGTAGGTCCTTATTCACTTTCTTTTACCTCGAATTTCCTTCGGAATTTGCGCTTTGAGTTTCTTTTGATGCTTGTACTTTCTTTACAATATCCTGCGTGCTTATATTTTCGTGAAGTCTTGAACAAACTCTTGAGCTTCTTAGCGCCAGACCAACCTATTTTGTTTTAGGTTTGATAAGCAGATTTACACTGGCGTTTCGTACTACGTAGTTCTACTGCGTAGCCTGCGGGAGTGAAGAAGGGGGCGCAGCCATCAAAGAGCCTTCCATCTACCGCGCCATTGCTCAGACTATCTTTGATTGACTGGAGCCGAGCGCCCCCCTAGGCTCTAGAGAGGATAGATCTGTACTTCCAGCCAGTGCTTCTCTGTTTCCTTTTGTTGATGTGGACGATCAAGACGGTTTGGCTTCTGAAAATGCTCTCACACGAAACTTGTCATAGATATACGAGGACTGCCTGTTTACAAAAGAATCGCAGACTGTAGGCGTAACACCTATAGGAAAGATATTCACAAAATCTGCTTGTATAGTATCTTACTCTTTCGAACATAAACATCATATTTTTGGTGTGTCTGTACCAAAGCAGGGCGGGCGCCTCCTTATTGTAAATAGCAAAATCAGATCTTCAGCTCTCCTCGCCTGCTACTCTTTTAATTTGCATTGCAGTGATATTTTTTATTTTTTATTTATGATTATTATTTTTGTAAGAGCACAGAGTTGCGAGTCCCCATCATTTGTTTCTACTTATCGTCTTGTTTCATTTTATATATATAAAACGTTATATATATGTACTTTGGAAGCAGCCCTTCTCTGAGGCAGGTTTCATTGAAAAGAACGCAGTATAATGTTAAAACATTATAGATAGTAACATTTATCTCGTAAAGTATATTATCCCAATATTATATATTAAATATGTATTATAGTTATAGTGTGTCAGCTTAAAAGGCAGCAGGTCACGCTTGCAACATAATTATAAACCGCTGGTCTCAAAACTTGCAGGAAATCGGGTCAAAGGGCGGGAAAGCGCCATATGGTAGGGACTAGATTTGGAATCATTCTTTCTGAGGGCTACGATGCTTGCAGAAAAAGTATCAATAACGGACAAGAAAACAGCATATCACTGTTCTTGGAGTGGACAGGATACCACTTGATGAAATTTTAGTACTTCTTGCATGTTGTTTGTAGTACACCACTTCAGGTGCACTTTCTGCAAAGACGTGAATGGTGAACAACATCCTGACATACGACGCGTTGCGTGCATATGGCTACGATTGTGCCCAAGTAAATTTTCTTACTGCCCGGTGCTCCTTAACCTTACGGGGAGAGCTTCTAGTTCCTGAAACATGCATTGAACTAGAGTCCACGCGAAAACTGACAGCCCGTAGCTTTGCACAACAACACGCCACAGCACTCTGAGATACACTGAGTCCTCAGCCACCAACAGACATTGCTTTCGGAGTGCTTCGCATGGACACACACACCATACTGTCGCCTGGACATCCTCGGTTTCACATCTATTCTATAGATCTCAGAACTGAAACCTCAAAGTAGCTTCTAGATAGCCAAAAATTGTGGTAAGGCGCTATCTTTGCTTTTTCCTCAATGCCCATGTTTTTCTCGTTGCTGGTCGAAGGTGGAAAGAGGCGGCACCGCCCACTGTGGACAGCACTGGATCTCAGTGTGTTGCTCAAAGGCGCCCACTGCTGCTGCCTGCCGTGCACCGCTGCCCTCAGCGGGGCAGGAGCGTTAAAGCTGCCTGGCGACCGCAGCTCTGCTGCCTGCAGCTGTATGTATCCTGCTGCTGCTGCTGCTGCTTATCTTACTGCTGACGAGAAGGATTGCTCCCAGCCCCACTAGCGGCCTTGTAGCTCCACTGGCGTCCTTGCGGCCCCACTAGCGGCCCTATGGCACTAGCGACCCTATGGAAGCTTTAAGTAGAGTATTGATGCTAGGGCACGTTCCATTATCAGGTTAACGTAGAACTTTGACCCCTGACTTGTTTGAACCGCAGACCGCTGCGCTCACATCGACCGTTGAAATGAAGTTGTAAGCGCTGACTCTGGGTGGTCGCTGTGCCAACGGAAGCTCTTCCTTCGCCAAACTGCTGTTCAGGACGCTGCTCCACAGTGCACTGGAGTCTATACAGTGAACCACTCTGCATATCGTGAACTTTCGTTTTGACTTATTGCCATCCCCTGTACTACCATCCAGTGGACCTATCCTTCAATCTACTGCGACTAACATTTCTCACTCTCAAACTTTTCGTCCTTACTTGCTGCTCTTCATTGCACTACCCTTCAGTCTACAGCCCTTTAGAATACTGGATATATACCCAACACATCGTACACTTCTCGAGGACACATTTGGCACAGCAGCAGCACGGCCACATCTCACAGTGGGGCGTATCAGCAGAGACCAGCTAAGGCTCAGCACAGCAGCAGCACGACTCAGCCAATGCTGCGTTTCATCAAAACTTGGCAGCTGCAGAGTGGCACAATGGCGTCCAATACTGCGGTGTGCAGGCAGCCTCTGCATGCGGCGGCTTTCCTTCATCTCCTCTGCTTTCCTTGTGCTTTTCTAACATTCTTCTCTCCCTTAGTTCTTTGCCTCACTTATTGGGCAGTCCAAATGGCAAATTTTAGACAGTGCTTATGATAATCACGGATTTTTGCTTAAGAATACCCATTGAGAGTGCCAGCCGATGTAGCAATCTCTGTACACCTATTTCTTTTGTGGCTCTCCTTTTCCTCGATTTTTTTTTTTTTGCTGTCTTCTTTTCTTCCTCTGTAATATTTTGTGTGTCCTCCATTGCATTGATTGTATCTTTTATATGAGAACTTGTAGACCCGGTGTAGTATATAGCCTACCTCATTAGTACGTCAAGAATATTTTACACTGGTTTTGGATTCAGTACAACTAAAATGGGTGCTAACTGAACTTATAGGCAGTGACATATACATCTGTATCACTAAAATCCGTCTTAGGAGATAATATGTCGCATTTTATATTGTGCCTACGGGGTCACGTGGCTTTATGGGAAGCAATTTCTAAATCCCTTAAAGCCAAGCGGGGTCATTTGTTCGAGTTGTATTAAATCTACGGACGTGGCTATAACATTTCCCAACAAATGAACCGGGTTTTCTAACGTTCTAAGAAACTGTCCTTCACAAGGTTAGGTGAGGCAAGGACTGGTTTTGCTAACGTAAGCTTATTTCGGTCGATAGCGGAACCTATCCTTACTTTGCCTAACCTTATGAAGGCCAGCTATTTGGAAAGTTAGCGGAATGTAACCCTGATTTACCGAACCTTACACTCTGGCTCCTTACGTTCGAAAGGGTGTTGTTGTGTCTAGGCCGAATAAATATGAGTGTCCATGTAGTGAGCTGATAGTGCATCGAGTCTGTGGCTCATTCAGGAACTTTTATCTGTTTTCAGTGTATCACAGCCCGTCTGCTGATGATAAGGTCTTTGATTGTCTCTTAGATGCAATGGCTAGGATTCAGTCATCGGATAGGCTTTCTGCTTTTGCTTTTATGGGCCTATTTTAATTGTCACCATATGGAATGGTTAAGCTCTGGGAGGCCCGATTGCCATGGCCATGCAGCCTCCAATTTCGCGACTGCCTCTGGTTGTGAGCAGTTGGTTGAGGGTCCCACCCATTTGATGGGCTTGTTCTTGACCTCCTGTTGACTGATGTTCCTGATTTGGTTGGAGTGCCATTGCCATTTCCCATTGATTTGTCGGACCATGATGCCCTCTCTGCGACGCTGCAAGTCCGTCAGCGGGTCCCCAGAGTCATTGTTAGACGTGAAATATCCTCAAAGTCCAGAGTGAATTGGGACGCCGTCACTGGCGCCATCCTTGCGCTACCTTGGGGTATTGTGAGAGAGTCTCCTGATCCTGTGTTCACTTTGGATAGGCTTTTCTCTGACATGGCGCATGCCTATGTCCCTTTCCGCTTGATTACGGTCAGGACAGCCGATGAACCCTGGTTTGACGATGCCTGTAGGAGGGCGCACCAGTTGAAGCGGGAGGCAAATACCCGTTAGCTTACTAGCTGGTCTGTTGTTAACTATCAGCGTTTCAGGGAACTGCAGCGTCGGTCTGGGGCTACTTATGAGGAAGCTGAGAGGGAGCATAATGTGAGGTCAAGGGAGTTGCTAGCTTCGTCTGTTGGCGCACATAAGTGGTGGTCTACCTTGAAGAGCGCTGTGCTTGTTGTGAGCTCTGCTGCCCCTCCTTTAATTGCTGCTAGTGGTGATCTTGTTGCGGCCTCTGCTGCCAAGGCGGACCTTTTGTTGCGCTACTTTGATGGGAAGCAGAGCCGGGACCGTGTCCGCATTCCTTTAGCGTGTGACCAAGAACCGAGGTTCTCCGGTTTTGCTTTCAGATTTTCTGAAATACACAGCTTTCTCCTTGACCTAGACCTCTAAGGGGGCACTGACCCATCGGGTATGTTTTCTCTCGTTCTTCGGAGGGAGACTGGTGTGCTCGCAGACCCGCACGCTTCTGTGTTACATCGGATGTTACGGCTGGGTTCTTTTTTTGAATGCTAACGTGTCGCTCATGTGACGCCTGTTCCGAAGGGCTCTGTCTCATCTCGAACCTCCGACTATACACCCATCTCGATCACACCTGTTTTATCAAAAGTTTATGAGAGGGTGGGTTTCGTAAGGGTTTGGGAACTTGTGATGCTCTACTTCACATTTCTCATGTGTTGCAGCTGGCTCTTTGTGGGGGTCATGAGGCAAGGTTGGTACAGCTTGATTTCAGTGCTGCTTTTGATCACGTGAATCACATTGGCTTGCTCCATATGATAAAATTGAGGGGTATTGGTGGTTCAGTTTTCGCGGTAATTAGTCAAGTTTTGTCTGACAGACGTCAATGTGTAGTTGTTGATGGGAAGATGAGTGAGTTTTGGACTTGGTTTCTGGTGCCCCACAGTGTATAGTATTCTGGGCCCTTTGTTGTTCATCGTATATACAGCGGACCTTGATCTTGTCAATAATTATTTTTTTGTTACGCTGATGATGTTGCTTTGCTGGCTGCTTGCGATAAGCCTAGCGATAGGTTGGAGGTTCCAGAATCCGTTCAGCGTGATTTGGAAGTGATTGATTCTAGGTGTTCTTGGTGGGGATGAGGCTAAATGCAGGCAAGACTAAGACTATGCGCGTGTCTAGGTCACGTACACTGAGACCTTCTTTCCCGCACGCATACTAGATGCATGGTGTGTCACTTCTTGTGGTTGATGACTTGGTAATCTTGGGTGTCACTTTTGATCCAAAGTTGACGTTTGAACCCCACATTCGTTCGGTTGCCTCACAAGCATCGCAGAAAATTGGTCTTATGAGTCGTACTTGGAGGGTATTTGGCTCAGTAGAGTTGACAAGTCACTGCTTTAATTGCTATGTCCTCCCTCTTCTTGACTACTGCTCCGTAGTCTGGGGTTCTGCTGCTGATTGTCATTTGTGCTTGCTTGACATAGTGGTTCGTCGATGTGCGTTCATGCTCTATGGTGTTGTGCCTTGTGATCTGGCGCATCGTCGCAGAGTTGGTGGGGTCTGCTGTCTGCATAAAATGCACAGTTGCCCTAGTCATCCACTGTCTGATTTTCTTCCAGAGCCATTTGTTCGTGTGAGGTACTCTTGGCGTACTGTGCTCTTTATGAGTTTGCCGCAGCGCTTTCGAGCTTAGCAGTGTGGACACCGGACATTTTACTGTCGTCCATACAGCACTCGCCTTCACTTCTCAGCAGCCGGCTATAAAAAATTGT
This sequence comes from Parhyale hawaiensis, assembly GCA_001587735.2. NCBI lineage: Eukaryota > Metazoa > Arthropoda > Malacostraca > Amphipoda > Hyalidae > Parhyale > Parhyale hawaiensis. The sequence goes on along the minus strand of LQNS02277717.1, from coordinate 25,508,307 downwards.
TGGCGTTAGACGATGTAGAAGGAAGTGCCATTAATATATTTGTTTTCGCTGTGCAAAGTGCTATTGAAAATTACGTTTCAACATTTCGAAGCTTTCCAGCACAGCCTGAAAACTGGGTCATTATTGATCGTTTCCCAGAACGTGACAGACAAAAAGACAGGTCAAAACAGAATGGCATCCGTGGCAGTGCTCCAATTTGTAAACATGCATTTAAAATTAACATATTGCAATCACTGGGTGTTGATGAATTCTCTTTACGATTCAATAGAGTCTCCTAAGCAACTTCGAAAGAGACTTTAATAACAGTGGATTTCTTTTATTATACATTGGGTAATAGTATGCATTACAATATTTCCATTACAATAATGCATTGCTTGTTGATTTTTTATTTGGTTGGTTAGTTGCCTGGTTTGTTGTACCATGTCACTTTAACCGTCATGAGAGTTTTTTATTTCAATTCCACGAGATGCCCTGTCTATATGCTATTGATTGCTCAACGAGGTATCTTAGTTGCGGCCCACCATGAACAAGCTAAGTATTTGTGGTCTTACCTCTCTCCTGCAGTTCAATAAAATGCACAGAAACGATGCTATTCAAAAGTCAAGAGAAACAAAAAAAATCAATGCTACTGAATAGTTAAAAAATACAAATTCACTCGATGCTACTGAATAGAAGAAAAACGCAAAAACATACCTGTGAATAGCTGGAAAACGTAAAAAAGAAACTCGATAATATGGAATATTGGAAAAATTCAACAGAGAAAACACAGAAGATGCTATTGAATACTTGGAAAAGCAAAGCCAGCTTTTAGCTGTGTTTTTCACTGCAGTATCGGGAAGCAACAGTGGCAGCGGTTAGCTCTGCTGTCATTAGCATCTTCCTCTGCCTTAGAACTCCAGCGATAATGCTTCATTTTTCTCCAGAGACACTTTTTCAGGGTAATTTTTGCGCCGATACTGAAGCAAAACTTAGGCTCTGTTTTGCTGTCATTAGCAGGCTGTGTAAGCTCACTTGATAAAAAGAAAACAGCCGCTGCTCTCTCGATAACAGCTGCTCTCTGTGGAGGAACTCAAAGGCTGTTCTCTTAATAACATTTGAATCTTAACTAATGGAATCAGGATATTCAGTCACATAATAACACATTGTTTGTTGATTGGTTGGTTTCTTGGTTGGTTGCTTGCTTGCTTGGCCCCTCCATTCCACTATAAAAAGTAATAATAGGATAAATTAAATTGCTCCAAGTAAATTTAATCGCTGTTTTGCCAAATTCCAAATTTAAGTATTGCAAATGCCTGAAGTTCTTCTTAGTGGCAACGCACACACTCAGTTTCACTTCCTTTCCACAGCAAAGCTTTATTTTCTCTTGGCTCATGGTGCACAATTGGATTACGCCGACGAAGGAAACTGAAAAAAATATTCTTCACAGAAAAGCCATAAAGAAGAACAAAGAAAATTAATATTTCGCATCCGTAATTATTTTTATTCCATCATTTTATGGCGGCTCGGTCCACTAGTTAATTAGGAAGTGAACAATGGACGCACGCACAGGTCTTATCCCAAAAAACTAATCGAAGCCACGGTTTCGGTCCCCTCATAGCCCATCGGCAGCCAAAGGGTATTTATTATTTATTATTATTACTATTATTATTATTATTACTATTATTGTGTGAGAAACTGAGAATGGATAGTGGTGTAAAAGTGTAAGACTGACAATTAAATATGTGAAAATAACTTGTACCTAGTAGATATAATTGAACTCTGTTTTAGGCAGGTACTGACATTATTGACGATTTTATGACTGATGTCCCTAAGTGTATACGCTTTCAGTGGACGCGTTCTCCATATTTCCTGTACTCTGGCTTTATTTTCGACTGAATGAATATGCATTTTAATGTGAGAACAATAAAGGTGTATTTTTACTTTACCCTCGATAGACCTAGCACCTGATGAGGATATTCTCAATTTTTTTTCACAAATTTCTCGAATACTTTTGTTCTTGTGCCGACTTGGACAACTTTTGTTTTCTGCTGACCTGGATGACGTTTGTTTGTCATGCTCATCTGAATGACTTCTGTTCTCATGCTGATTTGGATTAACTTTGTCCTAATGCTGATCTGGATTGCTTTTGTTTTCCTGCTGATCTGGATGACTTGTTCTCATGCTGACCTGGATGAATTTTGCTCCCCCACTGATCAGCATGACTTGTTCCCATGCTGACCTGGATAAATTTTGCTCCCACACTGATCAGAATGACTTGTTCTCATGCTGACCTGGATGAATGTTGCTCCCCCACTGATCAGAATGACTTGTTCTCATGCTGACCTGGATGAATTTTGCTCCCCCACTGATCAGAATGACTTGTTCTCATGCTGACCTGGTTGAATTTTGCTCCCCCACTGATCAGAATGACTTGTTCTCATGCTGACCTGGATGAATTTTGCTCCCCCACTGATCAGGATGACTTGTTCTCATGCTGACCTGGATGAATTTTGCTCCCCCACTGATCAGAATGACTTGTTCTCATACTGACCTAAATAACTCTTTACTGATTGATGCAGTCCCTCAAATGAATAAACTGATAAAAGACGCTGCTCGGCCCCCAGAGGCGAGCTTGACTTGAGGTGTCTTTTGTTCACCCACTTCCATTGAGATAATCTAACGCGATTAGCTCTTACTTGCTAATATTCAATCTTGAGCTTTCAAAATCTCAACCTGAGATGAAGGTCCCGTCGTAAAACGCAAAACAACTACGCTTGAAACGGCCGTTAGCACACGCAAGGTTGCCCGACCATGTCGTGTCCTGCAACCTGCCGCATCGCGAATGGTTGTGACGTCACACTAGGTATAAATTTGGCCAGGTCGGAGCACACTGACGCTTTTATATTCACATTGGTATGGAAGTGTCGCGCATGACACATACTGACCAATGTTATACGTGCGATCATTGCTTTACTTAAGTATATATTATCCCTCTGCTGCCAAAAAATCATTTCTAGTGCGTTGCAAACATTGCACTTTGTTACGGCCATTGGTTAACAATTCTACAGGAGAGCAGCTTAGGCCAAATCAAATGACTGGAAGGAGCCCAGGGCAGCTGAATAGAGCCAATAGAAAAGAGCACATCTAAAATCAGATCCCTGACAGCTTCATCACGTTGAGAACAAGCACCGTTCATGAATAGATTTTGCCAGGACTGAAAACAGATTCATCAGATTAACAACAGATTTAATTGAGTATGAACAGATTCAACAGGTTCCCCGCAGATTGACAGAATATAAAAAAGATTCAACTGAAATAAGGTAGATTTAACATATTTATGACGGATTTAACTGATTTAAAACAGGTGTAAAAGTTAAGAACAGGCTCACCATACATAGAGCAGGTTTAACAGGTTTAGACAAATTGTGAGACTCATAATTTTTTACTCGTAATAAATTTTCGAAATTTCGAGTAAGTATCTTGAAGCACTTTCTCTTATCACAAGTACCTCCTCAGTAAACTTGCAGACAACGCACCAGCTAAATAATAGAATTGCTGCAATTATTTTATAGGTACCGTTTACCACAATATCATTTCTTTGGTCCGCTTCTATCATTCATACTTGAAATGCATCGACTGAATCTTAACCTCATGATAGACCACTGCATTGAAATCGACTCTGCCATCGAAGCTCTTTCAGTTTCGAATCCACAAAAACGTTCATCTCGAGTTTCGATGCTTTGTGCTCGTCATTAATGAGCATATGAAGTTCTACCCCCTGGTGTGTCAATTAAATATTAGTTTTCATAGGAAGAGCACTATAGTTACACCCAGTTGTAGTAAAGCGAGAGTGAAGCTATATTGGCGACAGTCTTGTGTGTGTCCGAGCTTTTCACTTCAGGACTATATATGTCTGTCTGGGGCTGAACGCTTGAGTGTGTAACAAGAGTATCGTCACGCGATATTGTGTTATGCTACGGGCTGTGAGGTTCCGCGAGGGACTCTAGTTCTGAGTCGCCAAGTTGTCCGTGAGCGTTTCTTTCGTGGTATATCAAATATCCGACGTTCCACTTAGTGTTGTTCATTTGAGGCAAAAATTAAGTGACGAATTTGAATATATCAGGCATTGCTTGGCGCAGAAATTGCTTCTTTTTTTTTGTGACGTCCACAATTGTTCGAGAGGCAGGAAATTGTTTGTTAAGAGGGTTTGCTCTCCCCGAAAATCTATGGATGTTTCTACTGAAATTTAACTGTCAGTACTCAGCGTTTTTTCCATGGTCGTGACTCATCAGAATTGCTTAAAACGAGATGTTGAGCGGAGGCATCCTTATTTGTCAAGATCGATGAAAAGTCGGTGGGCTGGCAAGACACTCCATAAGCGGAATGATGTATACAATATGTATATAAAATTTCATACACGTATCTTTTCTATTTCCGAGTCAAAGTTAAAAAAAATATCAGCATCATCATGTAAGAAATTTAGATATGTATACAGTGTTATTAACTTTGTAACGTTGGTATGCTCAGATGTCGTTTCGTTCCTTGACCAAAACACAACCAAACGTGATGTAACACCAAACCCAGCCAATCAAGCTTTTTGCAGGTGCAGAATTAACAAAATATCAACACCACCCCGACGATGTCGACTCCCATGTTTGGCTGTGCTGTGACGTCACACTTGTTTTGGTCACGTGGCGAGACCACTCTACTTATTTGTATGCTTTAGGTGCACTTGACCACTTAACCCTAACAAATTTGCAGCCATGCCAAAAGCCATTTTATGGTTTTAACTGCTGAGGCGACCAATGAATTTTGTTAGAGAATGTTCTAAAAATATTGATTCTCCTTGATTCGCCTTTGTAGTTCATTCTGTAGTAGTAGCGACTGTGGAGAAGACTTTACACTTCAATGCTTGATATGATTTAACTTTCAAATCATCGGAGCAGTGAGCACACGCTAATTCCTTTTCGATATGCCATTACCATACTCTTTGTCGTTCTTCCAAAGTATTCACGAGAACTTAGACATCAATCAGTGTGACAAGCCATTTCCGTCAATAAATATATGTCACGTACATTCGATATACCCATGTTACTGTTAAGTTGGTTGGTACCCATCGGTCTTGATAAGACCGCTTGTTCGTAGAGTACAACTTTTTATGCAGAATTTCAAGGACAACGCTACATCTTGTCTTTGTTATGCAGTTGCGTTGACAACTTAAGGACAGAAATTCAAAACTTAATACATCATCTTTAAAGCTTCATCCAGTGATATATCAAATTTTGAATTTTTTTTCTTTATATAGTTATGTTGTCTGCTGTATAATGAACTTCATTTGCTGAACAAATGAAAATACTTGAAAGGTTTTTTATATTAAAAGTGTGATGAAAAGTGTACAAAACTAGCCGATAAAAATACAACCATCTCCTCTACAGTTTTCCATATTTTATGCCACTTTAGGCTTTCTCTAAAGACACGACCAGTCTTGCCTCTGTTATATATTGCGCTTCATTTGCTGAGCAAACTAAGACAATGGCAAGCGTTTTGTGTGGGAATCAGGCGGCATTTTTCTTTGCGAATGAGATGCAAACGGAAGATATCGGCCCCGGTGTCGTGTGCCTGCCTGCATAGCTCCAATATTGCGTGCTGAGGAATGTTGTCTCATCAGCTGACAGATGTCCTCTGCCGCACGTCGTATGTCATTTGAGGGGGGGGGGTGCTGACGGAGCGAACGAGGCTCTGCCTGTCGGCAGTTTTTGGTCCAGCCCAGGCTTTACTGTATGGATGAGAATGTTACTATCGTCACTCGGAATTCTTGCTTTAAAAAAGAAATAGAATATTAGAATAAGAATGTGATTAGCGTACTTCAATAGTATTTCTGAACGAAAAAGAATTGAAAAAAGCCTCTGAAATTAGTATGGTAAAGTTACCTAAAGATATAGTCAACTAGACTGCACCCATTACTGGGATACCTACACTCACTGGTTCGTGCTGCGGATATAGGCCAGTTATCCCCAGAGGAGTGTGCAGCTGCAGTCGACCACGTATGGTCAACAGCTATGGCGTCATCGACGGAAAGTTCTGAAGCGATGACACATGCCCTCCTACCTTCCTCATTTCTGGGAAAGGTTAGTACTCCCACGGCAGCTATGCATACCTAACAATTGCTGATTCAGCGAACGAGCATCGCAGAGGTCGCCTGCCTGACTTTGCATTCGAACCTGAAACATCCAATGTCACGAGTTCAGCACACTAGGCTGCTTCTATCGTACTACGGTAGTCTTTGTGAAAAAAAAAACGATGAAATAAGATTTAGGATAATAGCATGAGAATGCTGCTGTCTCACTTCGGTATTCTTTCTGACAAAAAAAAATAAAGATAATCCTAAGATAATAGTGTTTACTCCAAAAGTAGGCTTTATCAAACGCTAATTAATGCACAAGATGAATATATACAATCGTTTACCCAAAACATTTTTTAGAAAACCACTTGCTACTATAGTTTTTATCAAGCCCTCATAGTTTTATCATGTGTAGTACTTGTCATAAATATTTCTAGTCATTCTCACGTGAATAGTTTTTAACGAAGCTGCATGCTGTACTACGTTTATAGTATCAGAATACCATACGGAACTGGAGATAAAGGCATTTCATCTCTTATCCTTATCAAATTGTGTACTACATGGTACGTAAACATCATTAGGTATGCCAAACACTATTCTCTACAATACCTTATGACAAAAAATTCTGACTGAAAGTGCATTTTATATTGGACATGTACTAATGTTGTCAGCAGGTGTTTGGATCTTAATTCTAGGCTTCTATGACTTAATGATATTGAATTCCAAATAGATTCAATAGATCCAAATATATTATCACCCTCTACTCAGATCGTACTTCGTGATTTTTTATTGATGATGCGTAGAAAAAAATTGAGTTACATATATCTTACGCAATAATATTTTGTTAAGCATTCTTTTTATTTCTGAATGGCTACTTGAAGCTTGAATGGAAGGATTTTCAATGAAGCTGTTCCGTAGGGCTGTACTGATAAAAAGTAAATAATAGTTTCAAAATGAAGTTGAATTTTTCGCTTACTTTACATTGCTTGGCGGAGGCATCCGCTCTCAGATTGCTCTAGTTTGTACTGTTTTTCAACAATACGTATATACCACAATGTTCGGCGCGATATAGGCAGTGTACCACTGAGGCGCTAGTAAAAGTTTCTACTACTACCTACCACAATATTCATATGAAACATGCTACACCGTTAACCTTAAGGATCAGCTATCAACTTTCCCTGGGTTTTAATGTGCATTTATAGTCATAAAATAATTGTAGTAGTATTAGTACAGTCAGTGGCACAATTAAAATGTAGATAGGTACATTATTTGTTTTGTTTCACTGAGAAAACTTTTGATGCACGTAGGTACTTCATGGCGTAGTTTGGTGTGTCATCGCAGCAGACAGAAAAACATATTTCAGTCAAAAAAAAACGTATGTGTACAAAAAGAAAGTGAACAAAAGTGTTGTAATTTTGTTACACGTGCGAAGCAAGACGCGGTTACATACCAACACGCAGATCGCTATTGTAATTCATATACTTTCGTCTCTTCAGGTGCATTAATTTTACCTGTTTTTGATGCGTCTTGGTGCATCATCGGATTTGTCACAAAAACCGAAACACATGAGTGCATCATCAACGTGCCAAGTACATCATAAGGCCCTATATGCACCATCATTATGATGCACTTTAGCTAACTTTACAATTACGGTAATAATAATCATTCATCATTTCGCATACACTGGATAAACCTAACTTCGATTTCATTATACCTTGCTTCTCTAAAATATTGATGATATGTCACTGGTAGTGTGCAAAACAGGACATGAAGTCCGTGCTGCGGAGGAATGAAAAATCTCACCCTGGCTGACTTCGATTCTCGGATTCTCAAGGCGCTGGCTTCTCCTTTCTTTCAGCATTTGAACTTCTACATAAATTCTACAATCAAACCGAAAGGAATAACTCGTTAGGTGTAATCACTATAGTTTATATGCAAGATAATAAATGATCTACAATATAATAAAGACCGATGCGTATTTATCTGTTTGTTTCTCCATTTTCTTTCACGCTTTAACACAACAGATAGGCGGAAATTAGACCAGGTTGGAGGCTCTGGTCGTCCTCTAAAGCTCCATTGAAAGTTGATAGGTAGAAAATAGACCGGGTTGCAGAAGATGGCAAACGTATCTTAATTAGGGGCAGTTGAAATTCAAAAATGAAGATATCGCAGGCTTAGTATAATTCGTGCGAGTGCTACCTTCTCCATACATGGAATCTATGGCAAAGTATCGGGCGGCCTCAAGTCTAAATGCACTTCTTGCATTGCCCAAGTTGAAATCTCGGTATTGAAGGTATCTGAAGCTTCCATTGGCACTCTCATGCAGATGATTTCGTTACCTCAGCTATTCTTCCAACTTTGACGCAATTGTCGACGAAACAGCTTTCTATAACCGAAAAAACTATCTGACAAATACGACACACTAGGGTATCTATGATACCAAATCGAATTAATTCTTTTCAGTGTTGCTGAACTGACTGCAAAAGTAATGATACATTTTCATGTCAAAAAATAAGAGTCTTGATGTTCATTAAAAAGGGTAATTAAGATGCCGTGAACCCTCATTTGGATGATCTTTAATGTTGGCAATTGTATGAAGGAAAGCATGGTTAATAAAAAAGGATCAGCACAAATTATTCGCGGTCATTTTATGACAGCGAGGGCACACTAGTTATTATTACTATAAATACAGTGAAGTTCGTTAACATACATCATGATGATACACTTAGCATATTAAAATTTTGTGATGCACTCTCGTGTTTCGGTTTTGGGACAAAGATGCATGTACTTTTGATGCATATAAGTGCATCAAAATTTCTCTCAGTGTTTATATGACAATTTATGCCGCATGCTTGTTTCCTTTACATTCCTAAGACCTTTTTTATGGCTAACATATAAGAAAACATGAAACTGTACAGGTAAATATACGACCAATTAAGGTTTGCGACATGTTTTTCATGGTCGACACTGTCGCCACATTGTCCCGACAGGTGGCGCTGTGTTAAGTCGAGGCACGTTTCCGGATTTTTCCAACCTTAGGGTCTCCCTATCAGGAGTTTTATGTTTTTTGGGGAGTCTCTGTTTAACGACTTCTACTTTAAGGGTGCATTCTCTGCCTATTGCATTATTTAAATTTAATATACAATACAATGCAATAAGTTTTTACTGTTGCATAATAACCCATGCTGTTTCATAATAGGTCACGTTCATACATAGAAGTGATTTTTTCAGTTCGAATTATACTATTGGCCAGACAGCAGTACTGTTTCACGGAAACGGTCGGTTTGCAAGTTCAATATCATCTAAAGAAAAAACCCCTCCAGCTGCAAGGGAAGAGCAATAATGTAATAAAATTTGGCATCAGGAAGTCATAAAATTTTGATAGCTCTTCCATTGGAATTGTGAGCGATTCTCCCGATGTTCCTTCACCAGCTTTCGCTTCGTGACTAAAAACGTGAGCCCATTTTTTTTTTTTTTTTTTTTGTAGAATAACAAATTTGTAAATTCAGCTCAAATGCTTTCATCTATTCGTTCTAATCTTGAAACAGATGTTTTCTAACTAAATGTGAAAACGGCTTAAGTTCAGTAATAACTTAATAGTATATTCTACTAACATTTATCATGTGGAAGAGGCTCTAGCTTTATTCTAGGATTTTCTAAAATTAAATATGCTAAGCAAATCCAACTGATATTAAAACGAATCCTGATTAAAATTTGTGGGGCCCTAAATCAAACCCAGGTATTGTTAATACCTGTTAACTAAAATTATATTGATTAAGTATCACCAGCTATTATTAAGTTGCTTTAATTAACTAAACCAAGCGACTATTAAAAACTTTGAACTATAATTTATAAAACTTAAGAAACCACACCTTTTATTACAATATTTAATTGCAAGTCATGGCCCTAAAGGGACTGCAGCTATTATTTTAATGTGTTAAAAACGATGAAATTGAAATTTGTGCTACATTAAGCAGCGCATGTTACTGTTCAAATAATATGACTAAAATTTAAAATGTTAACTTACACAAAACATGTTTCGCAAATGTAACCCCACTATCACCCCTATTAAAATGGAAAAACAGTGGAATGATTTAATAATATTAAGTACAGTATAACAAAATCATTCTCATATTTTCTCTACGTGATAACGCAAAAGAACACTCTAAGTTCTTCTCTCTGTTTATATTTTATTATAAGTTCATACGAGGAAATTTTTCACCAGCTCCCGTATAATTTTGTCTCTGTTTGCATCAAAATTATGTGCATCATTAAGTCATTCGAATAGGCAACAATTATGCGCACTTACTTACAAAAGTATTGGTTAAACAATCACTGAACTTTGCAATATATTTTCGTGAACACCAGTTCTTCAAACTTTTCTCAAGCACAAGTTAGGCAGAAACTTGTATATGGCCAAACTTGGAGATCAGAAGGAGAAAACCAACTTGAACAACTAAGTGTTGAAGTTCCTCCCAACTTTGTGGTCATCATAACTTAGTCAGTTGAGCTTCCTAAAACTCAGATCTTCCTCAACTTGACCACCGCAAAGTTTGTCACTGAAAAAACTTACGACGTTCAAAACTTGGCAACTTTCAGATGCACTTGGCGGACGAGGCTCTCTTTCGATTGGCGGAGTTTGCTCAACCACTGAGCAGACAACGAGAATGGTATTATGAATGAAACATCGTTAACCTGCTATGCTAATGTAAAAACCTACTGTGTTAATAGTGCACATCAACATTAACTTTACAGTTGTTCAACTTCAAATTTTCTCCGAGAATTGTGTTCCCTAGACAACGAAAATAACTCATCTCACTAAATTTAGGACTTGGCATAATAATACAATGGTTTTCAGCCCTAATTTTATAGTTCAACTTGAAAATCGTTTTTTCTTATTATAACGTGGCACAGCAAAACCGACGGGTGGATTTACCTCTTGTAAGTTCACTTACCACTTGAGATATGCGAACCAGTATCAGCAGCAAGCATTTACTCGATAGTTAATACTACCATTCTTGCAAAAAAAACTTCGGATGAAAGATCTTATTTTAATACCTACAGCTTTACATACTTATTATCTCTACAAGATTAAAGCATGTCAACAGTATATCTGTAAGGTTTAAATATTTATTTCAACCTCTCAGCTATACTGTAGATCATTGTCGAACTTTTTACGTCTACTTGATTATAAGACTCAAATTAATGATACTCCTAATTCAACGTACTGCATCTTCATCGATATATATTTGGTTTTAAAAAAATATACGTACTTCAGTATTCTGCCCATTTGTAGAGCATATCTTTCCAACATCGATAAAAAAAACAGCATCACCAACTTTTGTTACCAACTCCAGCGACCGCCATGCTTGTCAAGCGAAATATTTTACTAGATTCGAGAAAGTAAAAATAAAATTAACATTGACCCAGCTATTACCCCTTGCATTAGTAATGAGGCGTAAAATACTTCTAAGATGGAATTTTTGTACACCATTTTTTGTCTCGCATAAGAACGTTGCTTGATAAAAAAAAAACAGACGTCAACGATCGGTGTTAGCACTCTACATTTTCGTCAAACTTATAGTTTTGTCTTTCTTTTAAAAAACGCAACAAAACTTTAAGTTCAGATATCGCTGCATAATCTTCGCCATCTTTAATATTTAACAGCTATCTTGATAAAAATAAATGTACCATACGCTTAGAACTTCGGTGTCGATGTCAGTAAAGTGCATCTTCACTTTTTGCGAATAGTTTTGGCATGTACTTTTTAGGAAAGACAGTAACCATAAAGTTCGAGAGTCATTGATGACATTCAACATCTCCATCAAACTTTCTATTTTTTCCCCTTAATTAATAATAAAAAGGATAAAATTTAAGAACCACAGGGCTATTTCTCTCGACCTCAGCTGTGAGGCTGCGAGGAGATAGCGAACTATGGCGCAGCGGTGCCTTCAAACTTAGCGCCACGTGGTAACTTTGCTGCTGATTGTTCTTTTTCAACTAGTTTTGGATGTGATTTTCTCCAAGTTTAGACTGACTCTAGCAAGTGTCTTGATCAAGTTTCGATGAGTGTTCTTTTTGTGAATAACTTTGGGCGAAGTTTTCGTACAAGGGCATTTTTGTCCTGGTTTCGTAGTTAGTTTGGAGGTTGCTGGCGAGTAACTCGCAAAGTTCCTATACAGGTCAATGGCTCCTGCCCCAGTCGGTCGCTAGGTCGGTCGGTTGGTCCACATGCAACAGATTGATCCTCTCCCAAGCAACAGCTGGGTATTATTTCCACCATACCGTAGATAGAAATACCTATTCAGGTATTTCTTACACAGAGCTTTAAAACTTTGGTTTTTAATATTTACTTGTGGGGTATAAATAATTTTTAATAAAACTTCTAGAGGAGTTGTGGCAGTACATTCCAGGACATTTTATGAATAATTTTTCTAGCGTTTCCCAGAGGGCTATTGGTAATCTTGGCCGAGACATATAATACTTCTTCCTGCATCTCGCTGATGGTCCGCCTTGATCATCGTTGAGATATATAATACTGTACGTCTGCTCCTTCCTCATGGTCCCTGGTGATTATTGTTGAGATATAAAATGCTACTTCCTACACCATCCTCAATCAGGTCCTGCGTGGGTAATCTTGGCTGAGACCCGAAATATTTCCTCCATCACCTTCTTTGTAGTTCTTGATAATCGTGGTTGTGATCAAAAAATATTTCTTTTCTTCCTGCACCTTCCCTACGGTCGTTGACGGCTATAGCTGTAGTATAGCACACTGGTAGACGGTAGTCCGTTCGGTAATACGTTTTATGTTTTCGCTATACATATATGAAAGAAAACTCGGAGGCATACGACAGTGACCTTGAAAACATCGGCCTCAGGACACAGATCTAGCATGTTGTATTTTTGTCGTAAAAACGCAGAACTTACTAAATATATATTGCTTATTTTTGCTATTATAAATCAAAAATATTACGCACTCCTTTAGAAATATGGCCAAGAATAAATTCTGTGGTGATAATTGTGCTCTAAAAGTAACGGTAAAGTCAACTTTGACTGCACCCTCCACTGGGAAACCCACACGCACTGGTTCGTGCAGCAGATATGGGCCATCTGGCCCCAGAGAAGTAAGTACAGCTGCAGCCGACCATGGGTCGTTTGAAAACTATAGCACATTTAGTGAAAGGTTCAACTGACAGCAATAGCTCATAGAGGGCCGGGGTGTAAGTTCCGGTGTCTTCTTTGGGAATGAGCCTATTGGTTCGTTTACTGCCACATATCTAATCTACCCCTGCTCCTACCCTAATTAAGGTAAGTACCTCCACGGTAGCTATGCACACCAAGCCAATTTGCTGATTCAGGGCGCCGAGCACCATGCTTGGGGATTGTTCCCGGGACCTTCAGCACAACTGGGCTGCACGCAGGGGCCGCTGCTACCGGCTGCAACATGTTACTTCCCGTTCCCTCTGCTTGAATATTTTTTTTTTTTATATAACGCAATTGCACGTTACAACGGCGACAGCCTATAGACAATTAGCTTTTTCACTTTTTTAGTAAAGATCAAATTACTCTTGATACCCTTTATTCATCAAAGAAGAACTACGACTATACTGCCAGCTATCTTTTCTACATGAAATCGACGCCTCCCCTTCAGCCATGTGAAGGCTCAAGTTACGGACGACAGGGACAAGAATCAAGGTTTATTTTCAAGGAAAGAAAGCTAGCGTCTGCAAGCGAACTTACACCTGCCCTATGATCTTTGACGGTCCTAGTACAAGTATAAAATGCTGTTTTTCTACCCTTACCTTATTGCCTTAATGCTCATCATTATAACATCATAAAATGCTACACAAACGCGCAAGCTTTGGCACTTTGACGATCATAATTGAGCGAAAATTGTCCTTTCTCTTCCATTTGCCTTACGATCTATTACTAACTTGGCCGTTAGCTACGCGAAATGCTTTTTCCCTCACATTTCTGTAGGATTAATTGACCAATCAAGTAAACGTTAAGACAACACGTATTGCTTCCTCTATGCTTCCCTTTATGTGCTTAGTGAATATGGAAGAAACCTGAAGCGTAGTTTACGTGATATGAAATACAAGTACAAAAGAAATACTAGACCTTTTTTGTCATCGCAGCCCCCCAGTCCGTTATAAGAAACAATCGGTCAGCCTTCACACTTTCCATAAGCCGACGGCATGTCCATGCATTTCCCTGCAACAAATGATCGCCGTATGGATACCGAGGACGACCTAAGAACGTGAACAAACTGCCTCATTGCCCCAGGGAGAGACTGGCTGTCATGAAGGACAGCCGAGAAATATCGTTCAATCCAAACCGATACAAATGGTAGCTTGTGAAAGCCGTAATTGTTTGGAAACCTCTTCTTGTCTTATTTCTAGGGAATTATGTATTTGACGTTGCTACGCACCGAGAAATATCTACTGAACGTAGCCAAACAACACAGTTTTCATGTACATATAGTGCCTACAGAAAGTATTCATTTACCGATGTTATTGCTGCACCTTTAACCATATACTTCAAGGACAGAACATATCTGAGTAATAAAAGAGATACTCTCATCAGCATGAATGAGAAGGGCATGCAAAATTTCAAATTTATCTACAAAAGAATGCAGAATTTACAAGTAACATTATAAGAAAACATGGAATTGAAGAGTATTCATACCGAGCAGCTTTTATCCAAGAGTCTTCATACCGAGCAGCTTTTATAACTGATCAATTGCATGCCCTTTCTGTAAAGTTAAATTTGTCAAGCGCTTGTTGTTTCGCACAAATGCCACGGAAATTTTGGGTTCATTCTTCTTTACAGTTCGCTTCAAGCTCGTTGATATTTTTCTGGGTGTCGCGGACCTGCAACTCTCGCCACAACTTTTCACTTGGGTTGAGGTCTGGTGACCCTGAGGGCCATTCTTGAATGTTAATTTTTACCTTATGTAACTATTCAGTCACCTTGCTTGTCTTGTGCTTCTGGTCTTTGTCATGATGGCACCATTATTTTCATTCAAATTTAAGTTTCCAAGATATCCTTGCTATCGTTTACTCAAGGGCTCCTTCTCTTCAGTATTCTATATGGTAACGCGTACCTATACGAAACGCAGAGAAGCCAGCCCCATAATCTTGTCTTCATGCTTCACTGAAGAAATGGTATATCTTGGTATATCTGTGTTTCTTCTGAAAATTCTTCAGATCCTCATTACCGAACAATTACATTTTCGTTTCATGTGATCATAAAACATGGTTCTAAACTTTGTAGCCTCTATCCACACGTTCCCTGGCAAACTGGCAGACTTTAATGGAGCTTTTAAAAGGCCACTCTCTACCAGCGGTGTTTCACCTAGGGAATCGTCCACACAATTATGCTTAGTTCTGAAAACTAGACACTAGCTGTACTCAGCCTAACGTTGACGCCTTCTTCTGCAAAACGTTTTGCGAGTCTTAGTGCCAACTTACAGGTTAGTCCTTTGAACGTGTTCACTCATCCGATCGTACGAATGTGTTAAGGCTGCTACTAATGCAAGCCAAAAGCTGGGGATATTTTCGCAAATGCACAAAATATTTTGCGCAAAGCCTTGCCTCCCTATTCACTCGTGAGAACGGTCCGATGGTCAACAGATGTCGAGCTCCGTTCAAACAAGCGATTCTGTAATGGCTGCATGCTCAACAGCATGAAATATATTAATCTAATAAGCAGAATGAATAAGCAGAATGATATGATGAATTCTACTTTTTGCCTTTACAGTTCATATTAAATTGACGTTTGAGATAAAATATCTTTAAAATACTCAGCTAACCCGCGGCTATGAAAACGATCTGAACAACCTTTATACACCGATCAATGTCGCTGGGGTAGTTTGTTTAAACTTTTTTTTTTGCATTTAACTTGCAAATTGCGCCCAAAAAAAATGCTGCAGGCTCCATCGCGAATTCTTGCCCAAAAGCGGGAGTGTGCAGGTTTCTAGAGATCGATTCGGTGCTCAAAACTCGGATACTTGTTCTGTTGGCTAACGTGTGATATCGGCCTTACTCTGCCGTAATAACAGCAGAAATTGCGTTGTTTTCTGACTATATTTCACTCCCATTTTCCCGTTTACATTGTCTTAAGCTTGTGCAAATTTCATCATGACGGCATAATCCCTATTTGAAAGTGCGGTATACACCGTAAAAAATACAGCCATAACAGTGGGCCATGAATATACTTCGTTCAGGCACATTACATCGTAGAAGTGTTCTTTTTGCGAGTACTGCGATGCTGGAACATGTTTTACAAACTAACTTACCCGCCTATCAAAAATAACCTCGTAAAATTTGTGTTGATAGTTCCTCATTGATTATATTTACGGTAGTGGTTATGGAAGAAGCACAACGCTTTCTAGCTTGATTATTCAAAAATCGGGAGGGTGCTTCTTCCTAATTAAGATTAGATAACATCGCTGGCGGTAGACTGACCAACAAACCCATTCCATGAGAAAAGCCAAGATTAATAGCCCAGGCTCTGTGGATGTCTGTGTACATTTCTCTTTCACGGCTCTACCATGTATTTTCCTATTCCATATAATGAGAACATTAAAAAAAAGTTGGATTAAACCTTCACAACTGGTAAATTATTGAGGGGGAGCATGGGGGGGGGCCCAAAATTATCAATTGGGAACTGATTGTTTCTGAAACTTGCTCAAAATATGTATTTTTGAAAAAGATATATATTTCGTTCATGCAACTTTTTTTATTTAGGTCTTAGTTTTTGAGATAATGGGATTCATATATCAGTATATGTATATTTTGAAAATTTCAAACGAATAGAACTCAATGATTTTCCATGCTAGAATAAAAACAACGACAGTTTCGGAATTCTTGAAACATTCCTAACAACACTGTAGAGCTGGATTCTACATTTTTGGCCTCATACTATTTTCTATCACAGCTGGATTCACCATTTTCTATTTCAATGCGATTGCTAACTAAAATATAGGGAGAAAACAATTAAGGGATTCAGTTTCGAGCTGTTGTTATTATTAACAGATAGCAGGAAATTAGATAAATAGTGCGGTAGTATCCATGATACGGAAGATGAAGTGTAGCTCGGTTGACTCAACGTGCACGTTAAATTTAAAGGTGATACGGGCAATACAATTGGACACTACGTTACACATACATATATTTCCCTTGTGCACAAGCAGTGTTGAATATAGCTTTCAAAGCAAAGGAGCTGGTGATGGTGACCCACAAGGCCAGGAGTGAACGGGGACAAGTAGCGCGTTGTCTATGACCAGCTAAATAACACTTGACTTTTGTGAAAGGAAAAAATGGTGATAACGATCCAACGGGTCACGGGCAGTTTAATATACTATAAAAATTGATAATATTTGTTCATTACTGTAGAATGTTCCGGGGTCCAACCTGAAAGGCCCCGGCAAACCGAGAAATTTTCATGGGTGCAGTTGAATATAAAAAACCGTCTGTTCAGCGTGAAGTTTCAACCGCTACGAAGAGATTCAGCTAAAGAAAGCATGAACGAAATGGAACGAAAACTCCGACCAAGACTGAGCCTCTCAAACTGCTGCGAAAAAAAAATTAGCTAAAAAATATTACGGTATGCGATACAGCTTATGCCCGACAGTATCAAAAACTCTTTCAAAGATACCGCCTCTCAGTATTGTTATTCCATCCATTATTCTTTGAGTCATTCTCTTCATTAATTGCTACACCTAATGAACTGCGTTGTAATATCCATGAGTTTGTGATCAGACAAATCTGTGTTTTTGGTTTCAATATCTTTTTCAACTTAGGTATTCTGTGCAAAAAGGTGGTCTATGATATTGCTCTTCCTTGTAAGCGACTAAATCATCTGCACTAACGAGAATTAATTCATTACTTGAGCTAAAGAAGATACTTGTTCTCTCTCATCTGCTGTGCAGTAATTGTCATGTCTTTCATCTGTTGTGTGTAGGAGCCTATTAAATTATCAGATTTCATCAGCGACTGCTGACACGTACGCTAGACCTCTTCTTAGTTTGGATTTCAAATGAAGTAAAATAAGAAGTGCATTCTATTTAAGAGCTTCAGCAGTTTTGGCACCATCTGCAACCAGGCCTATTTTTTGCATCCCGGTTTTCAACAGAGAGTCACAGGATCAGCTCAAACTTCAACCTGCTTTTATTTTCGTCTATATGTTTTCATTAAAGTGTGACTGGAAAAACATTTGTGTATATGCTAGAGTACTCTGCCCTCAAAATGACGGCGAAAACATTCTGATGATACTTCTCCACCGATCATACTTTCGTTACTAATTTACTTTTTGCGAATGCACTACAACTAAAAATTTAAAACATTGTTGGACATGAGCTCTCTCTCTGCTTCAATTCTATTGAACAGCACAACCACTTTTCCCTTCGGTGAGGTACAGAAAAATTAATTCTTTTTACGCCAGTCAATCATCGCCCAAATATAAATTTAAGCTCGGTATCATTGATACGCCATGATATTACTTTACTCGAACTTTTCTTCCTCAAATGAAAAGCTGTTTCATAAAAAAAAAGATATCTACTTTGGGAAAAATGACTTTTGCTGTACTCTGAAGAATACTGCTATATCTCCCTTCGCTTCGTTAATTATCTACTTTTAATTTACTCATGGTGAGTTCAGTGCAAACAAAGTGCTGATGTGAGGAGATAGTTCGAATCAGGATCTATGAGAATGCTATTAGAAAATTCGTAGATATCCTTATTCCTTGGATTTCAACGTTAGTAGAGCAAAAAGTATTTTCGAATTTGAAACTTATATTTTTTAAAAATTTCGCCTCCAACAGCAATTTGGTGAAATTTTCGCCTATTGATTTCCAGCAAGCAGAGTACGACAGACTCGCCGCAGTTTTCAACCTGGCCTAATTTTCGCCTGTTTTCGTCGGTGCAATGCAGCAAAATTATGAATGCCTTAAGTTTCCAATATGTAAATCTGTATGTGTATATACAGATATGCGCCAATAGATTTATTCCAAAAACTACTCATTGCGCATTATTATTTAGTGCTGATTTCCTTAATTTCTGCTCTTATCATACTAGTATATTAACGCATGCAGTAATTCCAGGATCCTTTACTTATGAGGAAGTAGAACACAGAAGCCTGTGCTACATTTTACACATTGGTATCGTTTTAGCTACTGGTACAGCCACAACGAAGATATTGTGTATGATCTCTCCACTTCATCCTAAAAAATCGTCGTTCTTCATCTACGAGTTTAAACTTTCTGTTTAAAGTGCAGCTACCCTCCGTCAAGTAACCAACTAATTCGTTGGCCCTGAGCTTGCATGTCGTCCGTCTTGTAGGGCAGCCACGGCCCGGGGTGCCAGTTTACAGAGAGGATTTAACCTCCATAAATCTGGAGGCAATCGAGCAGAGTGGCTGAGGAGGCCAGGCGTGTGACCCTGCATGACCTGCGCAGCTTCTCATGGATCATCTCTGCTGGCCCGGCCCGTGTATGGGACCATTCATGTTCTCCACCAACCTAAATATCGAAATGCTGAGCCTCCTTCACATTCCTAAATATCTGGATGACGCTATATATAAGCAACTCTAAACTCTAAGATAATGCCTGTCCCCCACGTACAGCCCGGAGAGTCAAGATGCTGCTATGTATCGGTCATAACGATGCGATGATGCTCTCCTTCCACAACTTCAGCTACGAGATGCTACAGTTCTTTCACAGCTCTGATAGTCGTGACGCTACTATTTCTCTGGCTAGACGTCGACATGCTGCACTTTCTTCTTGCACCGCCCTAACTCCTCTACACATGATATTGTTCCTCCATGCACAGTCCTAACTTCGAGAGGCTGCTGTTCGTCCAAAGTCCTAACGTCGAGAGGCTGCTGTTCCTTCACAGTCCTAACGTCGAGAGGCTGCTGTTCCTTCACAGTCCTAACGTCGAGAGGCTGCTGTTCCTTCACAGTCCTAACGCCGAGAGGCTGCTGTTCCTTCACAGTCCTAAC
>LQNS02277717.1:25459611-25479885 GCA_001587735.2 Parhyale hawaiensis | reverse complement strand
CATTCTTAATGTTGTCACCGACGGACTTCTGCCGCCAGTGCTTTATTTCTGCTGGACATTCTTAATGTTGTCACCGACGGACTTCTGCCGCCAGTGCTTTATTTCTGCTGGACATTCTTAATGTTGTCACTGACGGACTTCTGCCGCCAGTGCTTTATTTCTGCTGGACATTCTTAATGTTGTCACCGACGGACTTCTGCCGCCAGTGCTTTATTTCTGCTGGACATTCTTAATGTTGTCACCGACGGACTTCTACCGCCAGGGCTTTATTTTTGCTGGACATTCTTAACTCATCATCGGCGAATGACTGAAATTTCCGTTCGTGAAACTGTATAGAAGATATGCATGCCGCAGTTAATGGGTTAATCTTGTCACCGACGGACTTCTTCCGGTATGGGTTTATGTCTACTGGGCATTCCCAATGTTGTCACCGATGGATTTCTCCCTCTAGGGCTTCTTTGCTTCTGGACGTTTTTAATATTCTCAAAAAAGGAAAGAATCATAATCTCAAAAGGGAAAAGAATAATAGTCTCACAAGGGGAAAGAATTCATTAAATGAGTTAGTCTTAACTACAGTTAGCGTGCACAAGTCAAGAGAGCACCACACCTTAATGCTGCGCAATATCTCATAACCGGCATTCATTAAATCCTAATACGTCGAGTTCACTCTGTTACTTAGTTTCTCCACTTCATCTGCTAATCATTCTCTTGTGTTTTATCCAATTTGTTCGAGACTAAACCACAATATGCTTTTGAAACACTGCCAGTCTTACGATGGCATTCAGACCGTAGTAGTGTGTTAGATGTTGGGTCTAACTTTACTCATGTACGCGTTCATTCGCAATGTACTTTTAGTCGTAGTGGTAGATAATTGAAAATTAGCATAACATATTTTTCCCCGGAGAGAGGGTTCCATAAATGATACTATTACAATACTAGTTCGGGAAACTAGCTCAATGCAGAATAACGATGGAGCTAAGAAACTTAAATTGCATATTCCCAGCACTCTCTCATACAAAGCTCGTTTACAGTAATAGATTCACGTATAGGTCTTTGTGAATTTATTAGCCTTTCAATTATTTCCAAAATATACTCTTCAACTTGCTTCTCTATCAACTATTCTCGTGTGTTAACTTGTTTTTTTTTTTTTTTTTGCATAACTTTTTAGTGTCAGAAAACAACTTACATGCAATCTTTTACCCTCCTCCCTGTTTAAGAAAGAGCTCTGTTTCGCTCTGCGCTTATATCCAAAAAACCGTCTCTACAAAACGTACTAACTTGTTTTTTGAAATATTTTCTTTATTTTCTAGAAAATTTCTAAAATGCAGGCCTTGTGACCTATGCATGATACTGGTTCTTAGTATTACTTGAAGTTTATTTAGCTTACTGCATTTCCTTAAATGTTGATTTTAAATTTTTTTTTATTTTTGACGATGACATGTTGGCTACGACGTATCGTTCTCATGAAGTCCTGCCACTTTCGAGCAATCAATTTACGTTTACCATCTAGACTCTCATCGACATATCGTTATTGAAGAAACCTAACCCCCCTCCCCTCACAGTCGACAATAGCTGTCAAACAACAGGCTCTCTGAATATTAATACTGATAAACGCATTCTAAGTTTAGGAAGTTACAGACTGCCACCACTTCCAATATATGACACCTTCACTAATCAGCGTGCAAATCCCAATAACTAGCAGACGACAGGCTCTTGTGCAATTTTTACCGATAATCAAATGGAATCGCAGTATTAGGTGGTTACCGGTTGGTCGTCACTGCCTTGCTAGACAACTTCACCAATCAGTCTACGCAGCTCAGAACGGCGGCGATTCTGGCAATGACTGTTAGGTATGTTAGGTTAGATGAGGCATGCCAGGGCTAGATCAGGCACTTTAGGTTACAACAGCGTTAGATTGGGTACCTACGTTTAAGAACTATGACAGGTTAGGAAAGCTAGAACAAGTTCCGTTCACCACAGCATAGCGACCGCCGCCAAAACCGCAGCCGTAATGGCCGCCGAACTAAGTCCGCTGGTCAGTCTGCAGTTGCTAAGGTCCATGAGAAATTTCTGTCCACGGCGGCCCCGCGCTTCATTTCCTGCAGTGACCAACACCGACCTGTTTGCTGGACGGTAACGAAGCGTCTTCTCGTGTCCTCCTCGCTCCCGAGCAGCTGCAATTGTGAACATCTCACCAACCTTTGGTCGCTTCTATTTTACCGAACTTAAAAACTTCTCCTGGTGTTTCACTTACTATTCCATCTTATCATGCCACGGCTTTGATAAACTGGTCGACTGCGGTCGTGTACTTTTCTGGAGTCTATGGGATGCTTATTTGCATGCTGAACCAGTGCCTTCTCCATAGCCTTTATAACAAAATTGATCTATAGAGGTAAGTGCCTTCGCTGGAGGCGTGCTATGGCTTGTTATCAGACAGTTTCTAATCCGAGCCTTTTTCAAAATTGTTATCGATGTAACTGGGAAAATTGGTCTATAGTAATAAACACGGTGAATGCCCACGAGTTGTTGGGCTGAGTTTTCAAGTGCGAGAACTTAGCCTTATTCTTTCTGTGAACAACATATACGGATTCAGCTTAGATAACTGGAAGCCTTCGCGAGCGACTCTTAATAACGGTCAATGATGAATATTAATATCAGTCACCGATAACAGTTAATATCAGCCATCGATTAATGCTAATACCAGGCACCAAATGTGTACCTTCCGTACACCCCTGTACTCTCTGTTAGGTGTAGAAGAGCATAAAAGCCCGAACCACAGTACATGTTGCGTTCAGTTGCGCAGCGACTAGCATCTTGTTCGCTGAGGTTTGCTCTCGATTATTCCTTTCGCTATACCTGCAGTAGCTCTCGCTTATTACCCAGGTATATTAAGGAAGCTGTTATCTCTCATCAGTCATCCATACTCTTGGCCCAGTCGCCGAAGAACACTACGAAGATCCCAAGTTACACTCGGCCCGCAGTAGAACCTACGATAACGACAGATGTACGAAAATAAGCATTTTATACTTGAACCGTAAATAAACTTACAAGTTACAACCTATTACGGAATACGGACAGGGTGTACAAACGACTGTAACTACAAGTCAGTGTAGTGCCTCATATAGTGTCAATAGCGTGGATGCAAGTAGATTCAGTTTATCTTATTGCAATCGTTTTAGCTTTCCCTTTCGGCCATTCTAATGCAGTTGACATGGTCCTAATCCTAAAAATATGATATATATTATGCAGTTTATCCATCCGTACAGTTGGCATTACCGTAATATTTTATTGTAATAGTTTGTCATTGTTGTAACAGCTACACCATTCCGCAGCAGAGCGAAAGCCAGAATGTATAGAGTGTGTGTGCCATTTCGAGCAGCATACTAGTGTCGCACTAGGTCCAGTGAACCGGTATAGAGTCGGGAAAAGGTTATTTTGAAGCCAAGCTATGCCCTTTTAGATCTATTCGGCTAACTCCGTCAAAACAAGGAACCGCAACTACTGCTGATCATCAACAGCAGCTTTGGCACTCTGGGCGATCGACGTTGCCTACTGCTGCATTTACTCTACCATTTACGGCACTTACTCCACCTTCTCCGGCACTTACTTGACCTTCTGCGGCACTTACTCGACCTTCTGCGGCACTTACTCGACCTTCTGCGGCACTTACTCGACCTTCTGCGGCACTTACTCGACCTTCTGCGGCACTTACTCGACCTTCTGCGGCACTTACTCCACCTTCTCCGGCACTTACTCGACCTTCTGCGGCACTTACTCGACCTTCTGCGGCACTTACTCGACCTTCTGCGGCACTTACTCGACCTTCTGCGGCACTTACTCCACCTTCTGCGGCACTTACTCGACCTTCTGCGGCACTTACTCGACCTTCTGCGGCACTTACTCCACCTTCTCCGGCACTTACTCGACCTTCTGCGGCACTTACTCGACCTTCTGCGGCACTTACTCCACCTTCTGCGGCACTTACTCGACCTTCTGCGGCACTTACTCGACCTTCTGCGGCACTTACTCGACCTTCTGCGGCACTTACTCGACCTTCTGCGTCACTTACTCGACCTTCTGCGGCCACCAGCAGCGTGCGTGCGGCTATTTACTGCTATTTGCCGACTTGACAAAGGCGCCGACCGTTCACTGGAATGACCCCGCAACAGCTTACGCGCAGCTAGGTCGTGGTCACGATCCTGTCCGGCGCAGTAGCAATCGGTGTACGTTTCCGGGACCTGAAATGAGATAAGGTAAGTTTGTCAGTGAGCGGTAGCGAGTTGCGACATAATTTGAAGCGGTGGATACCGCTGGTGTAGCACAGGGAGACCTGAGGGTCGTGACTGCGACGCGCTGTTATCATATAAACTGAGACATAATGGGTAACAATTATATCGTGACGACTGTGAATATTCCATATGAGAGGTAAGTTAAGCTTTCGCTGTGGAGGAGTGGGGCAGGCTACAGTACTTCGCTTACTGCATGCTTGTATTTTATGCTCTGTCGGCGCTGTCCTATCGATCGCGCCTCGCTATGCATAGGTCCCGGGTTCGTATCCCACGAACCACCTGCTGTATTTATGCAACACAAACTATGGCCACACTGTAAGCTGTCTCCCCTGCTACGTATTTCCAGGTGCGAGTGACACTATTAACCTATGAATATTTATACAAACATGTTCTAACCCTCTATGCAGATCTGTCCCTCCGCCTTGGCGAAACGAATGCGACGATGTCTAGACAACAGTGTGAGCCTCGAACCTTGTTCCTGCTCGACACGGGCAGGCAATGTCTGTTCAAGCCTCAGTGCCCGGTGGACTATTGTCACGAGTAGAATGTGCTATACTCCAAGCTTTGGGTTTCCGCGGGAACCCTAATGTTCTCTGTCTTCCACACACAAACTTGTTTGGCCTAACGATCAACACTTAGACTGCAATGCGGGCTGTATACCTATTTGGTGTACACATTAGGTCATGGCTCAAATTGTGATGTACCTTGGCATCGGTAAACGTCCATAAACCTACAGAAGTCTTTTTTAATTACTTTTCTGTTGTCGCTTTATGCGGACTATCGTTGTAAAATCTAAAGTTTGCTATGTTTTTCATATGTTGCGTTGTAATGTACATCAGTATATAATACTTCCATCAGCGGCGTAAAGCTGCCAAAGCAAGACGCTGACGTACCTAACGAAGCACGGTGCGAGGATGCGTCCATGTGGCCTCCTCCAGAGCTGCACTTTTTATAAGATATTTTCCAGTTCTCCCAAGCGCTGCAGCCTGGACCCGGCAGCCTTTCCGTAAGGCGCTCATTTACAAGCAATTTTACTTATGTCTTCGGACCTCCCCTCACTGTTGCCTTCTTTTCCGTCTCTCTTTAGCTTTTTTGTGTCCACTGCTGGCTGTCACCGGTCCGCTGGTCGGCAGGACTGGGATGCGAAAAAAAAAATGGGTCGAAATGTTCCTACGAAGTCGCGTGTTGAAATTTTTCTCTGAATGTGAAAATTTGCGTCAAAAATGTTCCCTACAAAGTTTTCCTATGTATGTAATTATGTGTTAAAATTTTCCTGCGAAACTGTGTGTCAAAATTTTCCTGTCAAATTTTGCGTCGAAATTTTCAAACGGAATTGTGTGACTGTTTCAGTTGTGCCACCATTTTCAAAAAAGCAAGGACCAAGCACAGTTGAAGCACTTATTCCGCACCTAACTTTTTGTAAATGATGGCATAACTGAAAGTCAGTGGTGAAAAGTGCCGAACGATGATAAGAGAGTTTCTTATTCCAGAACTTGAGAGACAGAACTTACACCATACTTGGTTTCAACATGATGGAGCTGCAGTCCATACAGCGAGAGAAACGATGACATGGTTGGAAGAGACCTTTCCAATTCATGGGATTTCACTATTTGGTAACATCCCTTGGCCCCCTCGTTCTCCAAATTTGACCCCATGCGACTTCTTCTTGTGGGGCTACCTTAAGTCACGAGTTTATGTAACAAATCCAACAAATTTACGAGAACTTGAAAACAACATTTATCATGAAACAGCTCAACTCACGCCTGATACACTAAGGAGCGTTAAGGAAACGACAGAGAAAAGAGTCGTAATTTGTCAAAACAGCCGTGGCCGTTAAATAAACGACATTATATTCAAAACATAGTGTTGATAAACCAAACATTTTTTTCAACTAAACTAGTTTCAACTTCTTAGCGTTCATAGTTTTCCTTTTATTAGCTAATTAAAAGTGTCAGTTTCTTCTGGACAAACCTTTTTAACGGAAACAACACAAAATTTTACAGGCTCTCTCTATGAAGGTCACCCAACTTTCATATTCAATAGTTTCCATGTGTGCCTGGATTTCTGACAGCCCTTACACTCCCTATGAATGGGAAAAACAGTTAGACTGGCCAATGTCTAGCGGAAGTCTCAGACGCAACAAGGCTTATAGCGACATCACTTCCATGAGATTCAATCCAAGATTTCCAGTGCCCTAATTTTCAAAAGTCCCCACACAAACCTGCATTTCTGACATCTGTTCTCACTCCCTAGCAACAGGAGACGCTGGAGCGCCAGGCCCGTCGCTAGGCCGGCCACTGTCCAGCAGGAGGCTGAGACCCAAGGCTTATAGTGCACTTTTAGGTCCATGATTCTTTTATGGAGTTCCGAGTGTCGGGCTCATTGTATTCTCTCACTCTGGGACTAAGTTTTTTCCCCCGTGCTGGCGACGCGCATTTGGCAGCCTCAAGTGGCGGCTCAAAAGCTTCGGGACCGTAGCTATGATACGCACGATCTGGTCGCCCGCCCTTCTGAAATTTTGATCTCTCATAAATCATGGATCTCACGGACAGATTTTCCTCGGAAACTTTGTGTCCAGTTCGAAGAAGCGAGCCCCAGTAATCGAACTTATTATCACCCGCGAGCGAAGTGGAGACAAGTGATGAAGTTTTCGTTGAAAATTTAAGTATAGGTATATGCATATGTTTATATATTTTTTGTCCACCCAAAACAGGGAGAAGGAGTTGAGCAATGTTCATAATTTTTCCACAAAGTGAGGTGGGTTGACCTAGATATGAAAAAACGCCAAAATTCTAGAATAGGCTAGCCATAAAAAATTACGGCGTTCGAATTTGCCCCCCCCCCCCCGCGGGTGATGATCGTAAGCCACGAGGCGTTCTAGTTTTCATTGTTTTTGGGTACTCGCAGAAACGGAGTTTTTTGTGCTTCTTTCTGAAAGAAAAAAAAGAATCGGCGTTAACACTCTCACTCTGGCGAAATTAAAACGAGGCTCTATAGGCGATAGTGCGCCCTCACCCAATGTGAAATGTCTGTTCCGTAAGACCCAAATGACTGCCAGACTGTTGTCGCTTTAGATTATGCTGTGCATTGGACTGTGCGTTTCTGCGATAATTTTAGTTTTTCTATAGATATTTTATTTTATTTATTTATTAAAACTTAATTACTTAATTAACTTGACATTTCTAGAAATACGGCTTGCTTGTTTTTATGTTTGAAATATAATTCTTTCTTTTTCTCAGTTTTCTTTTGATAACTTTCTTCTGTAGCATTTTCCAGGGATAAAGTTTTGGTGTGCTTTTTCGCAGAATTAGTTATTGCTTAACTTTGCCATACGCCACCGTCTCACTTCATCTCTAAATATGTCACATAACTTTTTCTCTAGACTACTTCTGAGTTCCCTCATCTTCAACTCCAAACTGCTGCCATGTTCTCTTACCTATCTCCTTATTTCGAAAGCCCCCAAAATATCTTACTTCAAAATATTAAACTACCGTGCACCATTTTTTTCTCATATCAAAGAATATATTTGATGAAAATCCACTGCACTTTTTGACGACTCATTTTGTTGGAGCTGAAAGTCTTGATATTTTCCTGGACTCGAGAAGATTTTCAAGAATGAGAGCAGTGAACACAATGGAATGAAACCCTCAAATAAGTGGCCGCCGATGGCCACCCCTGACCACTGCTGGCCAGTGGACTGATTGGACAAAATAGCGGCCGTTCTCTGTGGAATTTCCTTGCAGTCGCCAAATAGAAATAAACCTATTTTTTCAGTTTAGTTTAAATTTCCTGAGTTTGTCGCAGGAGCTAAGAATTTTTCAGTTTAAATTTGCTGAGTGCACTATAAAAGTTACTATTTTTTTCTGTTTCATTGTGCTGAATGCTCAGAAGATGTTATCGTTTTTTTAGTTTTTTTCAGTTTAATATATTTAATGTATTTGATAAATTGTAAAACGTTCCAGTTTAAATATTCTGAGTGCTTTAAGGGGGCCTATTCCACGGAAAATGGTCAGAATTTTCAGTTTTTTGTTTTATGCTCAGAAAGTGTCCTCAGGTATGGGGCTATAACGTCCCAAATTTTTAGGGGGCTAGCAGCAATAGAACCCCCCGAAAAAGGGGGGCAAAGGAGGTCCGGAGGGGGTGAAAAGATGACTTTTTCTGTTTTTGCTGCAAAATGATCTGTATACCAAGGGCTATTACGTCCCAAATTTTTAGGGGGCTAGCAACAATAGAACCCCTAAAAAGGGGGGGGACAAAGGGGGTCCGGAAGGGGTCAAAAATTGATTTTTTCATTATTTATTCATCTAATACATAGCTATTTCATATTTTTATTAGTGAATGACGAATGTAAGGTATTTATAGGTTGAAATGTACTATAGATAAAACATGTCAAGTGCATTTCCACTGCAACCGCGCATTTTTAAAAAAATTCATCCACAAAAACAATAAAATTTGCCACCTTGAAAAATTTGATTTTTCAGAATAAAAAAGAACGTAAGTCGATGAGTTTTTATGCTACACTAAAAACAAAGACAGTTTTGGAATCCTTGAAAGATTCCCTACAACACTAAGGAGGGATTTTTTTCAATTTATCTTTAGGTTTTTTTTTTATTATATGAAATATCAAGAAAATTAACATATTATATGAATTCTTCGGTAACCCATCTACAGTCTCATGTCAATAGAAAACGAAAAGGAAATTGAAAAAACCCCTCCTTAGCGTTGTTAGGAATGTTTCAAGGATTCCAAAACTGTCTTTGTTTTTAGTGTAGCATAAACACTCATCGACTTGCATTCTTTTTAAAATTTATAAAGAGAAAAAATGAAAAATGAAAATCTCATTTTCTGAAAAAACTAAGGCCTAAACTGAAAAAGTTACTAGAAACAAAATGTTTTTATTTTTTAATTCTACATCTTATGCGCATGTTTCAGAAAAATCGGTCCAAAAATAAAAAAAAAATTGGAAATGGCTCCTTTAAACAATAAACAGGGTTCATTTTAAATGCACTTGCTGCATTACAAAAGCTGCACAATTTTTGGGCCATACCTCTATACACACTATAGAAAATAATTCCCAAAAAAAAATTAACCTTGCATTAAATCTGCAATGGATTTCTTGAGACATTTTGTGTTCATCCATTGTTCATCCTTTCATGAATTTTACTTTTTCGAAACGTCACTGACAGCGGTATTCATAGGGATCCAGATTTAATTCGGGTTATTTAAAGCAGTGGTTCCCTATACTGTAACTGATCGTTGTAGACCCCTGCAAAGCGAGAAGTGCATCGTCATAGACCCCTAGTGTTCTAGTGTTGGATGTATGCATTATGCTACACTTAGGTGAAACCTGTGTTACAAAGAACAGAGAAAAATCACTGTCTTATCAATATTAACTAGAGCACTCTGAGTGCGCATACCCTCCGCCAAGTAAAGCAACTCTAACGAGAGAAATCCAATTGGTCCTGTAACCTTGATTTTCTTTGTATCAACACCGAATCTAATCCTTTGTGCCTTTTGATAGTATTAACAGCTGCCTTTATTTTCTTGCGATTCATCCATAACTATTGAGTTATTGCGCTAACAAACATAATATCAAACGCAGCAACAAACGAACGAACTAACAGATCATCACGAAAAATTTGGTCATTGACTCTTCGTAATATAGCTACCTAATAACTCATGTAAATTTCATGAAAATCTGTCCACAACCTTTTATGTTATGATACTAAGAAAAAATTGGCAGACAAACAAACAAACAGATGAACGGATTTCAGCAAAAGTTGCCCATCTGTTATACTGTTAACGTACCTAACAACCCCTGTAAATTTTGTAGGGATCCATTCATAACTTTTTGCGTTATCTTGCTGACAGCCAAACAGAAAAACAATCACACAGACAGCCAGACTAACACGACAAATACATAACCTCCTTGGCGGAGGTAATTAACTAAGTAACATAAATCCAATCAGAGTTGTAAAATACACAGAATAGTGAAGCATACTAAACAGAGCTAATATATTAACTGAAATTCCCTATTTTTGAGGTATTTTTTCAAGAATATTCTACATTTAAGGTTATTTAATAAGCATTTATCCATTACTGCTGCTAGTCAGTGGTTCAAATTGCACCAGATTTGTAAAAAAAATGGTAATGTATAGTTTTAGAGGTCATAATTACCTCCACGAAGAAGGTTGTGTTTTTATCATGTTTGCCTGTTTATTTGTTCGTCTATCTATCTGTTTGCTGTTTGTTTGTCCCCAAGATGACTCAGAAACTTATGAACGGATCCTTACGAGATCCACAGGGTTAGACATGTTAAGAGTAACAGATGATTAACTTTTGGTGAAGATCTGTCCATAGGTTTGTTTGTTTGTCTGCCTCATTTTTCTTAATGACATAACTCAAAAAGTTATGGACGGATTTTTATGAAATTTACATGAGTTGCTAGGGATATTACGAAAAGTAACTGACCAAATTTTTTGTGATGATCTGTTGGTTCATTCGTGTGTTTGTCGCTGTGTTTCATTTTATGCTTGTTAGCACTATAACTCAAAAATTTATGGATGGATCTTTATAAAATTTACAAGGCTTGTTAGTAATGTTAAAAATATGATTGATTAAATTTTGGTGATAATCGGTTGGTCCGTTTGTGTGTTTGACTTATGTTTGTCATAATGTTTGTTACCAGCATAACTCAATCGTTATGAACGGATCCTCACAAAAATTACAGAAACTGTTAATACTACCAAAAGGCATAAATGATTATATTTTGGTGTTGATACAAAGAAAATCATAGTTTCAGAACCAATTTGAATTTTTCGTTACCGTTGCCTTGCTTGACGGAGGTATGCACTCTCAGAGTGCTCTCCAGTTTTATACGTAAAGGAACCTTTACTAAGTTAAGAATTACGAAACTAGGGAGATTTAGTTTAGGTCAAGTTAGTATTTACCTTAACACTAAAAGAAAGCGCTCCATTTGAAGAAAATGTGCATTATTGTAAGGGGAACTGAGCAGATCATTCACTGCAAATGTGTAAAAACTTATAAATCACGCATACTGATTTTTTTAAAATTTATTCTAGTACTGGATGCATAGGTTTTTTGTTGCAAAATTTTTCACCCTTTAAATACAAAACGGTAAAATAGAAATAGAGGTTTTCTTTAAATAGACCCCTTAAGGGGTCTTATGGTAGACCCCTGGGGGTCTACGTGCGTCTATAGACCCCTTATAGGCAGCCACTGATTTAAAGCATGTTCTATACTGCCGTAGATTAGAAATATGCATTATATCAAATTAGGGAAGCGCATTCTAGAAACAGTTAATCCATACTGTTGAATCAGCGATAATATATTTGCTACCTATATCATGTTCTACATATCCATAGACTCTTAAACATTCGTAGTTTCTGATTTGTAATGGACAATTTCACAGCAGCTAAATCAAACTTTGCAATCAATGATTATTGTGCATCAGTTCCCCATGGGTACGTGAATGCTTACGTTTTTAGTTATATTACAAACTACTCCCTCTAGTTTCACATGCACTGTGCTCTCATACGAAGCACTTCACTGTTTATATCAAACGCGTCAAAATTTCACTGCGATCAAGTATCAATATAATTCAAGTTGCCCAACCGTCGCTATAACGTAACAAAGGCTGTTTGTTATAGGCACGTTTGTTACAATTACCTACGTGATGCATGCATTTATATAGCAGAGTATACAGCTTAATATTATTGCAATATTACTCCAAGTGAAATATCATGCAGCTTGCTCACCAACTTAACTTATATCACCAACGAAACTAGAAAAAAAGTAACTTTTTTATTCATCACAAATATTCATACCTGCAGCTTAGTTTTATAATTTGTAGAATTGTTATGCAAGCGATATAATGTAGGACAAATTAACATCTTGTATGAGGTGACGTACGATGGAAGAACACACCTCAGACGCAACACTGCACTTCGTCGAACCAGCGCATAGCCACCTTATAGGAGGGCGGTAGATGACGCAGCGGCGTTCCTGGCCTACCCGGGTGACGTCATAATGTCTATCACCAGGTGCAACTTTGGTCAACAAGGCATGGTCTCTAAGATCGGGGCCCCACTGACACAGCAAGCGACGCAGATGCAATTTTTGCGGCAAATATGGCAATAGTGTATTGCGTAATCTGGGATGCGTCGGTGGGGGCAGTAGCAGTTGATGCTAGGTGTTTCATAGAACAAATTTATAGCGTCGCACGTCACTTGTTGCTTCGATGGGGCCCCGGCCTTAGGAACGTCACCAAAGAAGGCCAGTAGCGACGCATTGCATAAATTTCTTCCGGAGCAAAGGTCTCATTTCTTGGAGGCCACAAGTGCTGTGGCATCACCAGGGAAGGCCGATTGCGGCCATTGGCCTCAAATCTTGCCCTAGGACACCACTTGTGTCTGGGGGGGGGCTCAGTAAGTCCGGGCCCCGCAGCCAGGGGAGCAGCGGCGGCGGTGGTCAGTTGCAGCGATGCGGAACTTCGGACACCACTGCCTCCAGCATTTTATTTATTTTATTTTTTGTATTTTGGAGCCTGACTTTTGATTCGTTTTCTTGGTTTCACAGTAAGCTGAATCTTAGTTTCATGTGTTCGCACTTTGGTGTATTTCTTCTTAGAAATTAATTAAGAATTCCTCAACTTGTCCAACAGTGCCGATTAAAAGAAAATGGCTTCTCGTGTGGAAAATGTTATTTGAATGATCAAGAAAACTAAACACCCTGCAAAAAACATTCGGCCACTGTATAAATAGGAGCTAGTGGCACAAACACTAGTATGTAGTGATAGAGGAGACGTTTTTTGGACTGAACCTATCCGCCGAAGCCGTAAAAAATATATCTTTTTCTGATATAGAATTTCACAAATTCTTTGATTAATAGGAGCAGTCAATTGATTACTTAGTAAGACCGATCACAAAAAGTAGCAGAGTGCTTGAACGCAAGTTGAGTTTGTCCAAAATGATGAAAACTTGCTTTCACTAATTTAATTCATTCTTGACAACTGATTGGGCTAAATCTCCAACTGTATTGTACGATATTTTAAACAATATGTACTTTCACAAAAGAGTTCTTTCACTTGCATAAGATCGTGCAATGTGTGCAGTACGAGTACCTTTTAATATAAATAACTCAATTGTTAACAATTGAGCAGGTTTGCCCATCCTGTATAATAGAGTTGCTCGTCCAGGTCGCCCCTTATATTTCGCCCAGAAAACCCCACAGTCACTATACATAAATTGATTCCTATTGATTCAGTGAACTACGCTAAAATTTTTCGCAAGAACGTCTAACCACAAAATCATTCCTACTGAAATGACTCATCCTGTTCGGTCATATTGCTTTAATAGACAGCACAGGATTACTAGGAACCAGCAACCATATTGTTTTTTTCATTTGTACCCGACATGCAGCAAATTTAGCAGAGTGACCTGTGCAGAGTGACCTGTGCAGAGTGACCTGTGCAGAGTGACCTGTGCACAGTATCTATCGCCCGCGAACGAAGTGAGAGAGGTGATAAGGTTTTCGTTAAAGCATTAAGTAAATATATGTATATTTGTTTGTGTAATTGTCTGTCTACCCAAGAAGAGGGAGAAGGAGTTAAGCAATGTTTATAATTTTTTGCAGGGAGTCAGGTGGGTTGGCCTAGATGTGAAAAATGCCAAAAATCTAGAGTTAGATGGCCATCAAATGTAACGGCAATAAATTTGCTGTCTACTCAATAACAGGTAGAAGAAGTTGAACAATGTCCATAACTTTTTGCATTTCCAATTTACACTGACCCTACTGGAGCACGGTTAGCTGCACTATTTCCTACCATAATGACACTAGTAGTGCACTGTTAACAGCTTCATTTCTCTGCAATAACAACACTACCGGTGCACTATAACAGCTTCATTTGAGCGTTCACTATTAGCAGAGCTTCAGAAGAAGAAGAAGAAGCAGGCCAGGCCGCGCATATATAGAAGCTCACAGGAACCGAGAAAAAAAAAAGAACCTTTGGGACGGGGACAAAGTTTGGGAATTGGGCTTGAGAGGCCCGGGCCCAACTTTTATGCCTTTTTAACTGATGAAGAAAAGGAGAAGTGCTGGAGGCTGGTGCCTTTAGCCTGTGCTGATGTTAGGTCTATGCTGGGCAATATTCACCAATGCTTCTTCTCTAGTTATAACTGCATAATATTTTTTTATACTGAACTGGTTATATTGACAATGAGAATAATAATTTTCATTACAAAAGAGGAAGCCATATTAAAATAGTACAATAGAATACAGTTTTGTTCTTGTACAACAAGGGCCAGCGTACGAGTACGCAGCTGATACAGTACGCTAATGAAGCTCGCTTTCCAAGCCCAGCGGATACTATTGGGACCCATATGAAGCTAATTAAAGAGAAAAACGGCAGTTCATATCCATACCTCAAATTAAGCCAAAGGTCAACGGCTCAGGTTCTGCAGGTGATGTTAGCAAAGTTAATTGCTTCATTTCTCGTCCACAGGACCAATTCCGGCGCTCTGTTATTGTTAGGTTTTTTATTCTATTTAATTAAGTCTTTTCATTACCAATATTAAATGATTTCTTATATTATACGAGCGACATGTACAGTGCATCTTCTAATTTTAAACTCCCAAAAAGAAAGACTATATTCTTCTTTCGAATAAGGAATGAACATTTCGCTGCATGTTTTGTATAAAACTTGACAAAAAGATTTTTTCATCATATTGAACGATGATAGGCATCTATAGCTGCTCTGCTGCCCTATTGTTAGTTTTATTTATTTTTTTGTTTACTGCATAAAATTTTCATTTTTTTTTTTTTTTTGGCGAACGGATTATAGCCTCCGTGTTCTTATGAATTTAAAATTACGTTAAAATGTAGTATTTTCGCGTTGGCTAGTTTCAAACGCATCATGCTGCTTCAATGCTTAATGTTACGTGAAAGTTATATTTTCATGTTAAATGGATCACAAGTATATCGTGTATCGTACTGCTTCTATATCTGAAATTAGGTTGAAGCTTAATTTTCCCATGTTGAGCATTTCAAACTGAGCATCATGTTGGTTATATGTTTAAAATTTAGTAAAAACACTATTATGATGAACACATAGACCTACCAATGCTGCGTTTATGATTAGAATTTTATATGAAAGGTTAACTTTTCCATGCTGCCCAGGTGAATTTCAGTATACTGTTTCCATATTTTCTTTTGCCATGCAACGAAATTATTATTATTTATTTATTTATTCGGAGTTTATCTGTCTGTTTTTCAATTATATTTTATTTTTGTTACGCATGCATTTTTATGGATTTTACTTTTTATTTTTAAATACACCAATAATTTTTTTGCGCTATAGCTGTTTATTTGAGGAGGGAGTTTTCGCTCGAGCACTCCTCTGACGACCCTAGGCTCGTTACGCTCTTTACAGTGTCTGTTACACATCTTTTCATTCTTTACTATGGGAGCTAAATTAACTTATACACGTCATTTCTAATACTATTATCTTATAGTTATAAGTAGATCTTCTTCACTCGCTTTCATATTTTCAGATATATAGTAGCCTCGGCCATATGTTCTTACCCACACATCCATTAAACACTTTCACTTACGTGTATTAGTACTATTGCATACTTATATCCACTGTTTTCTTCCAGACACTCATTCAGTATCTAAGAGTACTAATGCATCTATCACGTTACTTCAGTTATAGGTACTGTATTTATCATACATTCATAACCAATCCGCTTCTTCTGCTGTTTGCTCCATACAAACCGAACCCAAAGTGTAATTATAAACAAATGTCCAAACGATAGCCGGTACTCCATAGAGTCCCACAAGGGACCTTGCTTAGTCCAATACTCTTCCTCATCATGGCAAATGATATGGGCACCAATGCAAGTTTGCCGTTCCCTCATCGTTCGCTGATGACACATGGATATTAGCAGCGGTACAATGAATGGCAGATGTACGGAATGTGTAACTAGATCTAACCAACATCTTTCACTGGACATCGGTTAACAATATGACCTTCAACGAATCAAAATTTGAACTTTTACAATACAGAAAAAACTTCTCCCTTAATGAATCTACGTCCTACAAGACGAGAGATGGGAGCGAAACGAGAGAAAGCAAATTTTAAGGGTTCTTAGGGTGAGAATACAAGACAATGCCACTTTTGAAGATCATGTGGCTCGAGTTGTTACCGTAGGTAAGAAGTGAAGCGGATGGGTGCTTCGAACTTTCTCTTCACGAGAGGCAGACACAATGCTCACCTTATGGAAACAACTAATACTGCCAAGGATTGAATACTGTTCGCCTCTTTGGATGTCAAGCAAACGGAAAGACTTAGAGCGCCTCGAGTCTATCCAGAGATCGTTCACTGCCAAAATCCGAGGCATGAAAGATTTAAACTATCACGAAAGACTGGCTCAACTTCAAATGTAGTCAATTCAAAGGGGTTTCGATCATATTTATTTGGAAAATTCTAGAAGGAATTACTGTCAACGTCAATGGGCGAATCCAGGCCAGACACTCAAACCGTATTAGTCGCACTTGTGAAGTGCAAGTTCCGATCAAAGCTGGTGGTGATGCGATAGACACAAAGTATTCTAATAGTTTCGTGGTCCGGGGGGCGAGATTATTCAACAAAATGCCTCATCACGTTCGAAATGTCTCCGGTACAGAGACTACAAAATTTAAAAATTAACTGGACGCACACTTACTGAAAGTGCCAGATAAACCTGTTTTTAAGCGTCTACGTGAACTGTGGGGATAACTCGCTGTTAGCCATCCAATCCCGCTGGTCACGGACTGCAGCATCACCTCTACACAAGATGGGTGGCGTGCATAACGTCACCTGGACCTCGTCCGAAGAATCATCAAAGGTATGCCCATGTCCGTTTTGCTTTGAGATATTTATACTACATAGACCGCTCATGCATGAGCCTTTCAATAGCTTTCCAATTAGTTTCAAAAATAATTTCAATTCTTCTTTCCAGCCCATCGCGTCCAAAGAATCCACAAAGTCTTTACGGATATCACGTATCCATATCCGTTACCCTCTCTCCTGTATATAACATAAATATATATATACTGTATATATCATCAACTCACATCACATTCACTACACTTCTTCATACCTAAAATGAAATAAAAAGTTATATCCAGTATTCCTCCTCCACCCTCGCATATTCAAAAAACAAGAAAAAAAAACTCGGTGTAAATTCGGAACGCAAGCAGCAATTATGACCCGTGCATATGTGTGTATGTACGTATGCACACTCCCCTTGTGTGCACGAGCATTTCACGAGTTTGAATTACGATACCGCGTCTGGTTGTTGCCAGCAGCACTAGCGGTTTCCCCGCTACGTGCGGTGTCACCTTGCTCGTAATGACTGCAAAATTGCTTGCCAGATAATTGCTCTGCAATTTATGCTCACTCGGGCCAATAATCCAGCGAGGTGGATCCAGAATCAATAATGTTACATTGTCGTGTGCCTCTGCCAGTCTAATTAAGGAATTATGTGTCGAGAATGCATCATTGTGGTAAATTAAAAGCGAGGTCACGAAAGTCCTGA
Organism: Parhyale hawaiensis; assembly: GCA_001587735.2. Lineage (NCBI taxonomy): Eukaryota > Metazoa > Arthropoda > Malacostraca > Amphipoda > Hyalidae > Parhyale > Parhyale hawaiensis. Next base: position 25,461,998 of record LQNS02277717.1, on the reverse strand, counting down.
AACTGGAATTGGGCTTGCGGTGGAAAAAAGAAGGAAAGAAAGAAATTAAGAAATAGCGACAACTTATTTACCGCACACACCTGGTTACCGTGCCAATAGTATCAATGGCGCAGCACTTAAATGCTTCACATTGTTAATACTAACATGGGCATAAGGAGAAGACATGCTGTTGAAAAGTTGATTTTCAACTGAGGACAAGTTTACGTGAGATTAATAGCACACTGAAAGTAATACGACTTTCCTTATTGATTGAGAAAGTTTCGCAGGCTAAAGTAAGAGAGGGCTCCTGGCCTCAAGTCACGGATGGTTTTGAAAAGACGCGAATCCGCGTTTTAAATTTACAGAAAATTTGCAAAAAAAAAAAAGTCCATCACTGAAGCTGGGCTAAGACCCGGGTCTTCATCAAACCTATATCCGCCTCTCGAAAGTTCAATGACAACCGACTGCAAAAAAACTGATAATTTCTGATGCATTAATAAGACATCCTATTTGGAACTCGCAATTCCATTCTCCCCTGAAGTTTGTTGTGCACTTGTGACTTGTACAACATGAAACGCCCCCCCCTCCCCTCAAAAAAAAGTAGTTACTTCAGTCAAAGTCCTGTTTTTCTAGCACGTCTTTTTTTTTTTTTTTTTTTGTTCCACCTCCAAAAATTATTTTTTCCATTCTTTGGGTTTCGGCGCAATTTGCGTACCATGAGCTCAGAGTGAATGAAGCTCTGGCGAGGGTAGCAAATGAAATTAAGTTAGTATCCATGCTACGGCTGCGAGGTACTGCAGACGTTTTCAAAGCCAACATTTCAAATTCGGCAACCTCCGAATTGGCGAAGTAAACGTCCTTCTGATCTTGAGCCAATCTATTTTTTCCGTGTAATACTACAGACAGAGACCGACCAACCAGGCAAGCGAAACCAAACTATGTACTGTTATATAAATGGATACCTAACGCTGACAATCTGTAAATCTAACATTACCTAACGGTTTCGTAAAGGGCTTTTCGAGCTTCAGGTGGTTGTTATAGTACATAAAGAGACATGTGGGTAATGTTCACTTGCTGTACGAATGGTGGATTTTTGAAAAGTTAACGTTAGTAAACTCGTGTTATTTTGTGTGTGGATATGGGATTGCCTTTGTGAAAACTCCTTGAGGCGCAGTAAGTGCTCGTTTCCTACAATTTCTTTGGCTTACGTCGTAGGACATCGTGAAAGCTGACACTCTATGCTTCCATTCTGTCAACTGTTAATGAAAAAGAAATATTACAACCTTCTGCCTTCATTTACTAACGGTCGGGCCACTATATAATCCTACTGTTATTATCCTTGTATATCACGTGTACGTATATATGCATCTCATAGTGTCTCACATCTTACGAGCAGTATTGCCATGTTAAGCTTTCAGTATCTCAACATCATTTCACTCATTTCCCCTAGGGACTTAATTCTTAGGAGCAAAATGCCATATTTTCCTGTAAATACGAGTATTACGAGCATTAAAGTTTCATTTCGTAATATATCCAACAGTGTCTTGTACCTTGCATCCTGGAAGCAACACTGCATGTATATGTTGAATATCAGCATCATATTTAGCAGTATTTCCCGTGCTGCGCTGCAGCATGTTTGCCGGACCGCATGAGACATTTCCCCTCCCGTGGGGGCGAGGCATTGGGAAGACGTTCTCTGGACGGAACCGAGTGGGTGCAAACACCGTGAAATTACATTATTTATGACCCGACATCTCAATATAGCCTTGTAGCTATGATCCTTGTGGCTCTGAGAGCAGTGGCTCAAGCTGTCCGTCTGAGTAGCTCATCTGTATTACTGCAGTGCTTCGTCTTCATTTGGTATATAAGCATATTTAGCATACCTATTTTATTTAGCATAGGTTAAATTATTCTAGACTACCCACCCAAAATCCCTAGTGGGTCCTAACTCGGGCGTATGATCGATGAAGTTTCAATACACAGAGTGCAAACAAAAGCGCATATTTTCATGGCACTTTTTTCGAAGTGTTGCTGCCTGTATTTTTCCCTTAAAATGGAGGGCTTTTTATTTTACTTTGCTATCGTAGAACGACTGATCTTTCATCTGAAAACATTAACTACAAAAAAGTAGTAGCCGACTACAAAAAAGTAGTAGCCGCCAATTTTCAGAGACTTTTTTGGCAGCGCTCCTGCTACTTTTTCCCTCAATACATATTTTCGACAGTGCAGCTACGTAAGTAGTTTAACGTAGATAGCTAAAACAAACCACATTGCAATTTATGCAGGGGACACACTAGGCATTCGTACGAGCAACGCGCAACTCACTCAGAAATCCTTGTTGTGTATCGGAACGACTGTAGGTGACACACTAGCGACGGGCAGCTGCTCTTCCGCCATACAAAGTCCCG
>LQNS02277717.1:25421167-25436970 GCA_001587735.2 Parhyale hawaiensis | reverse complement strand
GCCTTTAGAGTGGCATTTCCTCCAACTCAGGGGCTACCCAGAGCCCCGAACCCAAAGCCAGCTCATACAAACAAAGTGGCGTCCGGTGGCCGGACAATGGGGGCGGCCTGATAACGCGCAGTATGTTTGCATGCAAAGGTATCCACGATACGGAAGATGAACCTGAGCTTGGCTGCATAAACGTTTACGGTAAGACTAAGTTATATAGGTATGTATTTATCCTTGCGTACTGTATTGAATATTCGTTTGAGAAGCAAAGCAAATGGTGATGATGACTCAACTTACATAACTCTGATAATCTTATGTTTGGGTGTCCCTGTGCTCTCGAGCAACTTCACCATTATACATAGGAAATACACTGAGAGAAGCTCGGAGGTTTCTGAAAAATAATGTTTCAATTTGTTATTTGATTTCATCATTACCAGGGAAAAGCTCTGTATCCTGGATACTGCTCGGCAGTTTGCCTACTGGATACTGCTCGGCAGTTTAGATCCATGAATCGAGCAGAGAAAAATTATGTATTTTGGATAGGTCTTTAGTGACCCAGTTCGTCACGGGCGGTCTCATATAACTCAAAATTTGGCAGTAACTGCCAGTGCACTACCAGAAATTTCATCCACCCAAGAAGTTGTTTCACCATTTCAGTTTCTACGGCGGTTTAAAATTCCGCTAGTGTTATCCTGCTGGAGCGGACGATCGAGATCAGAGAGCGCCTAATGCCGGGGCCACATATGCCTTCAATCACCTACCACTGAGAACAATCTGTGGTAAAAACTTTGGCATTAATAAAAACCAACACTTTTGTTCTGCAGCATTTTTAATTTTCACAAGTTGCTGCAAGTTCTTGAGTAATGTGTATGGTAAATGAGTCATGCTAGCGCATGTCCACGCTATAGGTATTCAAAAAGACAAATCAATATACTACATGAGGGGCACTGAGGGCCCTATATTAGAGAAGAAAAGTTAGGTTAAATGAGGTAATCAGGTTAGTCTAAGTTAGCTTAGGTTAGACAAGGACTGGTTTCTTTGAACAGTAAAAAAGCAGTTATTTACACGTAGGAAATGACTGGCGTCGGCAGTTTTTCCTCATTGCCTTCCTGCAATTGGCAAAAATTTCGGCAAGAACAAGTCAGGATTAGGTCATGAACTAAAGACTTAAATCAGAATAATAATGACTTTCTAACTCTCTGCAGAGACGAATTAAAGTTGCGGTATAGCCTTCCTGCAGAAGAAAAAGATTCCTAGGAAAAAATTACGATTGGATTTAACTTCAAGAATGAAGCAAACAAAGCCGTGATACACGCTAGTCAAAAGAACGACTTTCCTCAGCTATAATCGTCCGAACGCTATGTTGAGCTCTCGTAAACACAGCTTTGAGATTTCCAGGAAAAGGTGTGAAAATGTTAACCGCCAAGGCTGTTTGCTCCGCAAGTACCGTTAGTTAACTTTAGGACATCTCAATAAATTTGGAGAAAGTTATAAATCAGAATTCTTTGCAAGTGTGTACTTATTAAATGGACACATGAACGCATTCGGACGCAAAGATGACGATGCTTGTTCTTTTGACCAGCGGGTGCCAATTTCTTATGGCGATGACACACGCTAGTAAAAAAAACGAGTTACGTCGTCTTTTCGTCGGAACGCGTTGATGAGCCCATATAACTAGCACACACTTGCAATGAATTTTAAGTGATAAATCCCTCCAGATATAATGAGATGACCGAAAGTTAACTAACGGCCCATGCGGAGTAAACTGAACTGACGGTAAACATTTTTACACCATTTCTTGGCAATCTCAAAGATATGTTTACCAGAGTTCAACGCAACGTTCGGACGAAAAGATAACGATACTCGTTTTTTTTTTCTAGCGTGTGGCATCGGCATTAGTAATATACGTATTTTTTATTCTGTACAAATAGCTACATCAGCATTGACAATCTCTCCTTATAGTTGGTTAAGCTTAACAAAATCCATACAAATTAAGCATGATTACATCTTAACTTCGAGAGTAAAGTAAGAAAGATATACCTTTCTGATTCCATACGTATAAGTAGATCTACGTTGACAATCTCTCCTTTGGCTTGGCTGGACAAAATCCATACAAGTGTTTCTTATGCAAGCTCCGACTGCAAGATCTAGAGAAGTGCCTCTCAGGCGCAGCTCTGCATGTCAAACAGCCAAATTTCATATCGCTTATTGAATTGCTCCGACGACCATTACTGAATACACGAACGATTTTACATTTGCATACATCTACCGAGCGATATTGAGCGCTCTGAATATAATATACGTACGCCGCAATGCTTATGCTCGTGTTGCTTGCTGATGGTCTTGACAAATCTTAAACGTTAGTGTTATCTATGAGCCAGTGCGTCGAAGGATTATATGTATTATGCACTACTATAGTTTTTACTGGCCGTGTTACACTGTTTTTCGCTAATAATTCTTAAACGAATTGTCGGATCACTATGGCGTCTCAACACAAAGCTTTTAACACCTCTACCTAATTTATGGACCACATAGCGCATTGCTACATGTGTTTACGGAGGAGTTTACTCGTGTATATTAAGTCTATATTAAGCTGAAGCCAGGAAATCGCATCTACACATTCGAACGATGCGCCAGTGTTGCCAGGTTGTCGAGGCGTAATATCTGTAGACCGGAGCCGAAATTTCTGTGTTTTGCCGGAAGTATCTGTTGATCTAAATACTTTCACTAACGTGTTGACACTAACGTGTCTTGTCTGTCATTTGTCTATAAGTTATATTACAGACAGTTTCGAACTCTGTGAATGATATAGCCTATGACAAACTATACCCATCGATCGATAGATTGTAAAAAAATACCAGTACTAAAAAATATTGATGCCACATATATCTGTAGATCTACATATTTTAATGCTGATCTACAGATGTCGAGATTTTTTTTCCAAAAATGCCCAAAATGTACCGATATTTGGAGTGATTTGTTCAAATGCATGAAATTTCAACAGATTCCTCTAAGCATTTTCCCGTTCATTCAGTCATTTTTTATTATTAAATAAATGCAATATATGAACCTTTGTCATTGTGACTATACTTCTATGTGAAGTTCGTTCATTTGTTTCTCGCCGAAAATTCCTCGCCGGCAACTTTCCAACAAATTACCAATGAGTCTCAGTGTTGCTAATTTAGCCAATTGTAGCCCTTCCTAGCGGAAGCGCGTATAGTCTGATAGCCGAAAACTCAGCAGATTGTGCACGTGCTCCTTGCCAATTTTTTTTAGCAGTTTTGGTGCTATCATGGGGGGGAATCTGGGTCAATTGCACCCAAATTTTCAAATGGGATGGCTTCCTGAACAGACTATTATATACCCCAGGTAGCAAACTTTGTTATATTAATATTAGAATAATGTTATAATGACTTTATTAATATTATTATAATATTATTCTAATATTAATATAACAAAGTTTGCTACCTGGGACAGCGTTACGCCACAGTTCTGAGTGGTTGTCTGAGGTGGCTACCGTAGATTGGTATTTTTTACAAGCTATAATCGATCGAGGGGTATAGCTTGCTATAGGCCGTATCACTCACAGAGTTCGAAACTGTCTGTAATATAATTTATAGACAAATGACAGACAAGACACGTTAGTGTCAACACGTTAGTGAAAGTATTTAGATCTACAGATACTTCCGGCAAAATACAGAAATTTCGGCTCCGGTCTACATATATTATGCCTCGACAACCTGACAACACTGGCGCATCGTTCGAATGTGTAGATGCGATTTCCTGGCTTCAGCTTAATATAGACTTAATATACGCGAGTAAACTCCTCCGTAAATACATGTAGCAATATGGTATGCGGTCCATAAATTAGGTAGAGGTGTTAAAAGCTATGTGTTGAGACGCCATAGTGATCCGACAATTCGTTTAAGAATTATTAGCGAAAAACAGTGTAACACGGCCAGTAAAAACTATAGTAGTATCAAGATAAGTTAAAGAATAAGGGCTCACCATGGCTCAAGGCATCAATAGTATCTAGCAAAAATGTGAAAGGTTCGGAATTACAACCGCTATACGCAAGACGGCGCTGATATATGTATAGGCCGGGTGATCCAAAATTGTGCTTACTCTGCAAATAATTACCGTACCTCCGACAAGGAGGTTATGTTTTTTGTCGTATTTGTCTATCTGTTAGTATGTTTGCCTGCCAACAAGATAACTAAAAAGTTACGGATTAATCTTTACGAAATTTGCAGAAATTGTTAGGCATGTTAGTAGCAACAGATGTTTAACGTTTGGTGAAGATCCATTCAACCGTTTGTTTGTCTGCCTATTTTTTCTTAGTACCATAATTCAAAAAGTGATAGACGGATTTTTACAAAATCTGCATGAGTTGTTAGATATATTATAAAAGGTAAATGACCAAACGTTCGTTTGTTTGTGGCAGTGTTTGATTTCATGTTTGTTAGCAAAATAACTCAAAAAATTATGAACGGATCTTAATGAAATTTACAGGAATTGTTAGTAATATTGCAAGTCACGAATAATTATATTTTGGTGATGATCGGTAAAACTTCACGCTCGGGCCACCACGGACAGGTAGTACAACCCAGATGAAGAATTTTGCAACACCGGGAAGCCCGAAACGCAGTTAAGGAAAATCCGGAAAAAGAACATTAACAGCTGACTTAAACGCCTGCAGACGAACACGACCGAAAGCCGATGCCGGCAATAAATTCCAAACCTTAACAGACCAGGGCACGAAGCACTGACTGAACTGACGAATTCACCATCTAACATTATCCAAAATGAAAGACTGTGCGTCAACAACAGCACGTGTAATCCTCCTAAAGATCTTGAGGGTAGGGACAAGAGAATACAACCAAAGTCTCTCATCGCTGTACACCTTGTAAATCATACAGAGTCCAACCACACCTCTCCTATGGAACAGATTCACCAGATCATTTTTAGCGCACAGCCTGCTCACTGAACAAACAACTCGGTCCAGCAGACGCAAGTGACTGTCAGCAGCTGAAGCCCAGATCAGTGAGCAATACTCCAACACAGGTAGTAAAGAGGTATGAAAACACCTGCGGACACCCTCACTGTCACCAAACACAGAATTCACCTTACGCAAAAGCCCAATCATACTGGAAGCACGTGACACCAGTCGCCTTATATGCGGCTCAAAAGTAAGTTTCTTATCAAAGACAACACCGAGAATCTCCAAGGAGCTAGACTCCTGAGTAAAGTGTTATTATCTTCAGATGTGGATGCTGCGGTAAAAGTGTCCGAGATCGACTGACACTGTCAGAATGTTTCTTACAAGCGTAAATCAAAAAGCTATCGACGGATCTTCAAGAAAAATACAGAAACTGTTATTAATGTCAAAAAGCACAAGCGATTACATTTTGGAGTTGATGTAAAGAACATCATAGTTTCAGAACCAAATTAAATTTTTCGTTACCGTTGCCTTGCTTGGGGTTGCCATGCACTCTCTGGGTGCTCTAGTTGCAGATGTAATTTTATTTGTACTGTACATTGCCCTGCTGAATCTCAGCTCTTGCAAACGTGTCCTTAGATATTTTTGTAGAAGATACGTCTATCGGGGCATAATCCTTCATCTAGGCAATTATCGACGTCGTCAATTGAGCTAGTGTCCGAAAATTGTCCACGACGATTCATATGTGAATGGATTAGGGAAAAATTACCAGCGTTTATTTATTAGACGGAGTTGCCGTTAGAAATTTTGCACGACAGAAACTATGCGCTGCTGTTGAACATTCCATGGTATTCTCTTAAGCATCATCTTCCATAACCAACGTGTTTTGTAAACAGGTGACCGAGGAAGCCTCCATGACAAAAGAGTAATCCGGTAAAATTCTAGGTAGACGTTTATTACACACTGCTAATCTAAACGCTTGAAACTACTTGAGGAGTAGCAAACTCAAAAGTACCGAACCTCTCACAGGTATCTGTGAGATAAAACTATTGCTGTTTTTTACGGTTTTTTTTTTTGAGGAAAGACGTTCAGAATTTTTGAAAACTGGAGAAAAATTGTGTATCAGGCAGTCATCAAGTACCTTCATCTGAGAGGCCAGTCTCCAGCTGAAATATTTAATAACCTGGTACATGCGCAATAAATTTCAGATGGAGACATTCTTTCTTTCAGATGAAAAGACTAGTACCTAAACGACATACAGTATACGTTTCCCCACGTCATTCAGCAACCAGAATTGAACACAAAAGTTACAAAGGGTGAAAGGAAGAAGCTAACGAAAGACATACTGTAATCATGAAAGAAAAGTATCTACAGAAAAATTTCTACAGCAATATTATTTTGACGTAAATCTCAACAGGAGTCTGATAAGATTTGCCATTGAAGAGGTGAATATAGCCGTACCTCAACATAGATTTCTCCGTGCGTATACGACTGGTCCGAATTCAATACTCGAGGGTATATAACGCTGACAATGTAATGGGAATCGATCGTATTGCAAAGTACACAATCTTCCTTAGGAATATGTAGAACATTAAAAAGATGCAAAGTTAATTCTCAAATGTGGCCTTAGCTAATGTTGCGTGGGAGTAGATAACATTATGGAGTTTCCTCCATTTCACATCCTCAGTCTGGTCTACTTTAGAATTAATAATAATGATATTAATACTAGAAATGCGACCATCTTCCATTGTCGTCCTTGTGGATACTAGACTAGAGCGTTTTCTAGCAATTTAACTTGTTCTGGCCTTCAGTAAACATGCAACTTTTCTTGCGCAAAGCACACGCACCCCCCTCTCCCCGACCTCGTTCCCTGGGTGAAAAATTGTCCCACTCAGCAATTTCCCACTTGTGGAATTCGGAATGCCAAGATGAGCAAACGTCTATTAATTCAGCTATGCTTATGACCCTTAAATTCTAGACCAAAAAATAAAAAATAAACAGACCTAGAAGTTCAAAATCATATCCGTGAAACCAAAAGTCAAGTAAAAATCAGACCTCAAAATTCCATGCTTAAATGTAAACTCTCATGAACTTGGGGAAACTCCCAAAGAGTACAGCCATGTTGCATCGTGCAAATGGGACTTACAAAACCCCAGCATCCGAGTCGCTTGTCATCACCATTAGGCTCCCAATAACACGAATGTAATAGGAATAGGATTGTCCCTTTGCATCTCCAATGTGACAATGATGATGTCTTCAAAGATCCATTTACGATGTTCCGGCGAGGTGGGTAAGTAACAACAAGCTTGGCCAGTATACTGTTGCTGGGGGGGGGGGGTGNGGGCTTGTCACTTGAACCAAGAAACGTCTGTACGCGTTGAATGACCACCAGGCCCTTCATTTATATTGAATCAATTTTAGCGGCATCTTATAACGCGGGGGAGAGTCTTTTCGAACAGGGCTAAGTACTGCGTACATGTACGAGATTACAAAATTTTAATAAGGAGTCAGCCAAAAGACCATCGGGTTTCTTCAAAATTAGGCCGTGATCTGCGCTCCGGTCACTAAAATTAATAATAATTACAATTAGAGCAATCTGAGAGCGCATATCCCTCCGCCAAGCAAAGCAAAGTTAACGAAAAAATTCAAATTTATCCTAAAACTAGGATTCCCTCTTTATCGTTAGTCATCACTGAAATTTGGCCATCTATGGCTCTGGACAGTAATAACAGATTCTGTGATTTTCTTAAAGATCCGTTCGTTAATTTTTAAATTACGTTTCGACAAACATGTGGATAAACCTAAGTCAATCACACAAACGGACGAACCGATCATCAATAAAATTTGGTCTTGTGTGCCTATTAACAATTCCAACTATTCCTGCGAATTTCATTAATATCCGTCTATGACTTTTGGGATATGTAGCTAACAAACATAAAAACAAACAAGCGAACGAACATACAAATCAGCACAAAGATTTAGTCATTTGTTCCTAGTAACAACCCCAACAATTCCTGAAAATTCTATAAGGATTTGCTTAAAACTTTTTTGAGTTATGCTCCCAAAAAAAAAGAAGTAGACAAACAAACAGATGGGTGAACGGATGTTCGCCTAAAGTTAATCGTCTGCTCCTCCTAAGATATTCCTAACAATTCCTGTAAATTTCGCAAACATCCGTCCGTAACTTTTGAGAGTCAGACAGACAAGGAGACAAACTCGACAAAAACAAGCTCCTTGGCGGAGGCATTGATAGTTATTTATGATCTCGCATACAGTGGATACACTTAACGAGGTGTCCTTTTTGTATTAATTTTAGACTTTTGTACATCTGGTAGTGTAGAAAAACAGAAGTTGTCATTGCCTAGATCCAGTTCAAGACTCCCTGTCGTACTTACCTTCGCCTCTAGATGCCGAAGCTGTTCCACTACGCAGTGTAAATTCATTGTCGGCGCTGTGAGTCCGGACTCAAACTGGATATCGCGCCCCCTGATGCAGAGTCGCTGTCACTCAGCCACCGCCTAATAATTATGAAAACAAATAGTCACTGGTAGTTTGTAGTGTTGGGGCCGGGCTGAGAACTGGAGTTACACCATTATTGAAACAGCGGAAATGGCAGTGCAGGGTCACTGACCATAATGCTTACGGTAAACGGGCCTCGACCACAGGCGTACAGCTTAAAAAAATAATGGCTATGGAGAGGGAAAATGCGACATAAGAAATCGCTGTCCGTGAGCCGCGCGCAGCTCTCTATTTTTTATTTTATTATTATTTTTTTTCACCGTATTGCACTCTCCCCTCTCCCCCCCCCCCCTTGTTTATATGTACTCATTCGTTGCACGTTGAGAAATCTCTGCAACGGTGATTTCACATTTATCTTTAAAGGGTCGGTCTAATACAGGAGTCTGGTTAGATTGCTATTTTAAAGGTAAATATAAACTATACCGCTATAGAGATTTTTCTGCGTGTATACATACCTGTATAAAAAAACTTACCAAAATTCTCTTCAATTGAAACAATGAACAAAGTCCACTGGTCACTGCTGAAATCAAGCTACAGATTTGTGTTTTGTGCTGATAAACAAATTTCTTGTATCGCCACGAACCATTACGTTTTTTATTGAGGTCGCTTTGTTAACTGGAAAGGATTTTATCGCAGTTTTATCAATTTGCCATCTGGGGTACTTGAGATTTTTAGTGGTGAGTCTAAAATAGTGTAGTCTATGAAGAAACAAAATTACAGTTGGCATACTGTACGTGTTTCGAGCTATTGACTGCAAAGCGTCTCGGATTTATCGCTGATTTAAATCCGAAATAGGATTTAAACGAGGGATTTTGTGTGGAACACAAAGTTCACTGTATATCTGTCTATGTCCGGAAAAGCGCACCCGTATTGGGACAATAATGCTTCACTGCAGGTTTGTTACTGCCCGAGTTCTAAATCAAGTTTGTATCTGAATATTCTGTTTTTCTCTACTGTTTGATATGTGGATATATTTATGCTTATGTAGTTAATCACTGTTCATTAGTTGTGTAGTTTTGCTAGATCCATTGCTTCTTGATGTGCCGGTTTGTTTCTTTCATTTTCTTGGTTGTTTGTCTGTGTGTTTTATTTTCTTTTGTGGCAAAACTAGTGCACTGCAATATTGAATTCTTAAAAATTTTTAGTCGCTAATATTTCTTATTTTACAACGCAATGAAATGCAAGAAAAAGTCCTAACCCAAAGGAGCCAATCAACTTTAAAATTGAAGCGTTTCCATCGCCTGTCCCACGGAATTCAATAGTCAATATCAATTGAAATAATCGCAATGGCGAAGTCATAAAAGGGCTGTAAAGAGCCCGTGCAGCTCGCAATAACGGCAAAACATCGCATCCCTTCCTAAGCTAACTTTAAATCTTTTTACCCTAAAGCTACCTACCTCCATCCCTTCGCATCTATTGACGATATTCAATATTCTTTGACCTCGACAGAAACAAGGAGAAGAGGAAGAGAATCAGGAGCACGCACCAGCGGCTGAATGCTGCAATATTTCTGAAAGTTTAAACCCGTGAAATGTTGTAATGTGCATTCGGGTCCCCCATAATCCGATGTGAGGAGCTCAATAAGGCGCCATGGAACCCTCGTCCTGCTGCCGATAGGCCGGCTGACCCCTGCATTCCAAGACGTATTTCGTAAATGGCTTTCTCCATTTTAATCAGTGAAATGGCAAACATCAACCGCTTGGAAGCATTTTTTTTATACTGTGGGCCGTAATGGATCAGTGTCATATTTAGTAAACATAGTATGAGGTAAAGATAAACTGCTTCTTCTGTCTTACAGTAAATTGTCTTGCAGACAATCATATTTACCTCCGCCAAGAATGTTACGTTTTCGTCGTGTTTGTCTGTCTGTCTGCCACCAAAATAACTCAAAAAGTGATAAACCGATTTGGACGAAATTTACAGGAATTGTTAGGCATGTTAGGAGGAACAGATAGTTAACTTTTAGTGGAGATATGTCCATCAGTTTGTTTGTTTATTTGTCTGCCTAATTTTTCTCAATGCCATAACTCAAAAAGTTATGAATGGATTTTTATGAAATTAACAGGTGTTATTAGGCATATAACAAAAAATGAAAAAAAAGACCACATTTTGGTAATAATCCGTTTGTGCGTTCGTTCGTTTGTCACTGTTTTTAATTTAAGCTTGTTAGCACAATAACTCGAAAAACAATAAATGGATCTTTTGAAATTTATAGGAGTTCTTAGTAATGTTAAAAGACATAAATGATTAAATTTTGGTACAGATCGGTTTGTTCGTTTGTATGTTTGAATCATGTTTGTCATAACGTTTGTTAGCAGTATAACAGAAAAAGTTATGAACGGATCTTCAAGAAAATTGCACAAGACGTTATTACTATCAAAAGGCACAAATGATTACATTTTTGGAGTTTATACAATGAAAATTATTATTTCAGTGTCAATTTGAATATTTTGCTACAGTTGCCTCGCATGGCGGAGGTATACTCTCTCAGAATGCTCTAGTTAATAACTATCTTGGTGACAAATTCAGAACATTACATGGTGCAAAACAGATACACGCCTTAGGGAAAATTTTGAGTCTTCACGGATACCCACAGCACTGTCCAAACCTTACACGCAAGAGCATAACATCTACCGGGCCGCACTACCGTCGTTCACGACCACTTTGCGTTCACGTAAGCTTTCCTGCGCTCGCCACCAGTAACCTAAACACTACCCAAGCTAACCTAACCTAGCCTAACCTAACCTACCCTTACCTAACCTTACCTCTTTACCTCATTTTCTAACCTAACCTAACCCAACTTATCCCAACCTAACCTTTCTAACTTTACCTAACGTTACCTAACCTTACCTAACCTAACGTAACCTAACCTAACGTTACCTAACTTAATCAGCGATACAGCGAGCAGCGCGGCGCGCCAACTTGAACGCCGCTCACACGCACACGATCTGCGTACACAAACACGCACACAAAGCGGTCGTGAACGATGATAGCGCTACCGCGCTTCGCAATCGTCGTGAACGACGATAGTGCTACCGGGCCAAGACCCTTGATGACTGAGCTCTAAATTGACATTACGGACACACATTTCACTGTTGCTAAACCATTCACGCTTTTGCGTACTTTGCTACGCACAGCATTCCGTAAATACAGGCAACCATTGGTTAGTCTAGTACCATGCACACGATCACACAAGATGCTTAAAGAAATATAAAAGTTTTTAACAAATATGCCACGGGGAATCTTAGGTATTACGATTACAGGATAATCTCATAAAATAATATTCGCGATCGTATTGAGGATTGGTGCAGCAGTGTTCTTTCAAATAATTGCCACAATTTGTTGAACTTCACTGTTATTATACAGTGACTTAAACTCTCACAATGTTTAAGTGAGACATTTACCATCTCGGGAAAAAATTGTAGTTTTGTTTGCCTACTCGACCCCGACTGGGACAGTTCCAAAACTGCCCAGGACCCGTCTAGGGATATCTTGACTAGCTTCCCATTTAAATTTTGAATTCCATTATCAATCCGATGCCGCACCCCCCCAATCGATATCGGATAAATACCTATGATTTTGCGACATAGAAAGAGAAACACTTTATTTATTAAATCTCGTTTGGATATGTTGTGCTCATCTTGAAAGGGTACAGTTCCATGAGGTGTTCCATTGACCCCCTTTCGGTACGCGACGCTGTTGCCCGTATGCGGAGTTGTATTCCCCAAGAGTCTTCAACACTCCAATTTTCCCAAAGGTGTCAGTGAATTTCTTTCACAAGCAGTCAGTTGTTCATCGTTTTGGAGTTGAATACATTGTCAACTTCACCTTCACTTCCTTCTTCACTAACTGCTAAACTACCATTACCACTGCTCATTCCTTCATTATCATCAGAATCTTGGACTAAATCATTTTCATTCTGCCTATTTTCACCTTCTCTAACTTCCAAATAGGATAAGTCGTCATCACTTTCCACAGTCTCCAGTGCCGAGCGCATCTCATCTTCGTCGAGAACGCACTTCCGTGTCATCTTGACAGGTACTTACTGTGATGTCAATGGAAGGCCTGCATTGGCGGTAGAACCACAGTTCATTTACAGAAGATAGTTGTGTCAAATTTGAGTGTATGCGCTACGCCCCTAAATTTTCATATTTGTGACGTCACAATTGCGTCACGCCACTGTTGCAGAGAGGAATCTTTGATATTTCCACAGTGTCGTGACGTAATTTTGACGTCATATACCTGAAAATTTAGGAGGGCAGCGCATACACCCAAATTTGACACAACTATCTTCTGTAAATGCACTGTGGGTAGGACTGCTTCACATCAGTGAAATCCTACAAGAAATAGTACGAAATGTTTCCATGCGTATTTGGTATGACTCAGTACAAAACCACACCAATGACGGAAGAAAAGGCCAACTCCTTCCTTGCTTTAGGACTGAGGAGATCAGTCCTCCGTCACTGGCGCGGCATCTCGATGACTGATCTCCTCTGTCACCCGGCACTGACGAGCGTTTCCAATGACTGAGGAGATCAATCCCACGCAGCGAAAGGGTTAATACCAACCTGGGGAGAAAGTTAGCAATCGGCATGTAGGTTTTCAATTTTGGCCAAAATTTACGGGGGATTGGGACTGAGGACTTAGAGCATGTTCGACTGGGTACAGAAATTAAACTTTTGAGGTTCAGCTTGTCTGAAACTCCACTCAGAAGCTTTGGCATTGCCACTTTAAAATCGTGCTGTAAGTGCTTGAAGCAAATCGACTGCGTTGAGCCGACTGGAAACTACATGATACGAAACAAGATTGAGTGTCTGGAAGTCTAAACGTAACCGATTGAGGGTCAGTGCCTGAAACTCAATTTAACTGGTCGAAACCAGCGCACCTGCGTGGAGTTTCGAACAAATCGAATGCCAAATTTTGGCTCCCAATAGTACGTGCCCTAACTACGCGCCTTCGTTTCTGACTCATGATTTTAAGAGAGGCAGCCGCATAATCCGGGAAATTATTCCATTTTGATTTTTTTTTATTAAGATATGATTTGAACTTCCTGGATAACTGTTTAGTTCATTCTCCCAGAATTAAATATTTGTCATTTCCCATAGGCACGTTAAATTTGACGCCGAAATTAGGCCTTTGCGGCTATAATAGCAAATTAAAGGTTCTGACATTGACCGCCAAGGCTACAGGTTCAAACCGTCCTGGAATAAGGCAAGTTCTTCTCGACGCTTGACGTGATCAGTCAGCATTCGGTCAGCGTACTGCTGCGGGTTTACAGACCTTTACCAGCTACAGGGAGGGTCGGAGGACGCAGATTGTTGCAAGGAGCTTTCCGCCACTGACGCCATAGCTCCAGACGATCTGTAGTCGACTGCAGTCGTATACTCCTCTTGGGCCAGTTGGCCTATATCTGCGGTAAAAACCAGTGCCTGTGAGTTTTCCGTTAAGGGTGTCAAGTTGACTTTACCTTTGACTTGTCCGAGTCTTCACGCATGCAGGATGCGCTGGCTTTGACTCGCTGCATTACCTGCCAGGCTTTGACACTTTAGGGCGTTTTCGAATGGGCAGCGAAATTAAGCTTTTGAGACAATACATGCCCGAATCTTTTATTGCATGCGTTAGCTCCGGCTTGTTGAGTCCAGCGTTTGGCGTTGATTCTTCATCGGTTGCCTGTGAGACATTCATGAACTTAGTCTACCTCCGTAAACTGTAGATTCCAGTCAGCTCAACAGAATCGGGCTGCTTCTAGCACATGTAGTACGATTCACAAGGAGTAGCTGAAGTTTCTGTCTGTATTCCAGGACAAGTCAAGTCGAGTGGGCTCCTCTTAGATCGACTATGACGACCCAATCGAACACGCCCTCAATCGGTTACACACAGGAATTCCGGAAACCCAATTAGCTCCGTAAAATGAAGTTTTCAGTCCGCTGGGCATTATGGTGTTGCCTGTATTCCCTGTAACACTTGTAACTCGATTCAGAGTGGCAAAGCTAAAGTTTCTGAAATTTTGAACGAGCCAAGATTCGGTGCATGCTTAGCTTTCCCTGTATTGCATGTGTGGATGCTGTGTCCATCTTATGAAAGAGTATAGCAATCGGTTGAAATTGTGCCATATTGCCTTAATACTATCATGGAGAGGAAGGAAAGTTGGTACATTGGTCTGTAATTTTGAACAATGTTGAATGAGCCCCGTAAATAAGCACCGTTAAAGAACGAAAAAGAAAACTCATTATAATTACCTTATCCGGAAGCTGTGCCCAACATTTTGAAGACACAACGCCTTTAGGTGTTCTGTCCTAATACTAATACGGAGGGAGAGAATTCACCGTTATCCTATAGATTTAAACTTGTCAACAATATTAACATGTTAGTAATTAACTACATACTACAGGTTACATAATTTTCCTCTTTAATAGAGTTTTTACCTGAGATAAATGATTTTTTAAAACTAAAAGTGCAGTGTGCATTACCAATGACACTCAGGGTAATTACAAAACTTTCTGAATTAGGAAGAAAGTGGAACATATTTATTTATTTATTTAAAATTTAGTTCTCCACAGGCGGAAGGTGTTCTTGGATTATTATACTACAGCTTACATTAAAAAAAAATTGTGTGTACATTAATTTGTTAGAAATATTACAGCTATATATTCACAACCTAATCTACATGGCTTAGTGCCATCACATACCAAGCGAGTTAACTGGACTGGCTCCGCAATAGAGCTACCTAACAATCACCCTCGTATATGCAGTTTCGAAAATACAAACACAGCTGAGAACACACTTATATGTAATTTCATGGAATCTGGTTTACTTTTCGCTTATTTCCCGAAAAAGCGGACCCAGGAAATAGGCAAAAATAGGCCAGATTCCAGATTCTGTAATTAAGTTGCATTTTCATTAAGATCAATGACCAGGCTGTAGTAGATGGCGAAAGTGGGATCCTGATCTCTGTATCTGAATACACTTCTTGCCTGAAACACTTCATGAAATCTAAACAGATATACTTGCAGCTTCTTCAGTTTAGTTTTATAACTTTTTTGCCTTAGGTCGCGTCGTATAATTCCAGTAGACGATCAACGAAACACTCACGAAGTGCTTATTTTTCATGAAGCAGAAGATCGACAATTATATATTCTAGCTTATTGTCTCTCTAAGACGGAATAGTTTTCAAAACGTGACTCTAAAAAACTTGGCGCATCTTTAAAGATGCGTGATACATATTATATAATACTTCTTTGTGGCAAATTAGTAGAAACATCAAAACAATTAAAACAAAACTTAAGTTAAGGGTAACTCATGCTTACCTTTAAGGTTTCTATTCGAAGAGCTCTTTTTCACTGAGCGATTCGAAAAA